>WBMZ01010840.1:0-240762 GCA_013400975.1 Atrichornis clamosus
CGCCGCCCCGCCCCCTCGCGGCGCCGCCGCCAATCGGAGACGAGCGGAGCCACGCCTCCCTGGAACGATTGGCTGAAGGCGAGCGCGTGGGCGGGGCCGCGGAGTGCTCGGGGCCGCGCTGCCGGGGCCGCGCTGCCGTGGCCGCAGCGCGCTCCCGTACGCCGTGCTCGGGTGGCGGTGCTTCCAGAGGCGCTCCCGCTCCGCCCCCCTGCGCTGCCCGACGGGAGGTGCGATGGCTTCCCGCAAGAGCTCCAGAGGCGCCGGAGGCAGCCCCAGCCCCGGTTCCAGGAGAGGTGAGCGGCGCCGCTGCTGCAAGAGCGAGGCCGTAGCTCTGCGGGGAAGGGGCGGGGGCTCCAGGGACGACCGGAGCCGGGGGAGGGGAAGGGGCCGATGCCGCCCCTCCCTGCGATGCGGGGCAGCCCTGAATGAAGCGCTAGGATGTTGCGCCTTCTGCCCGCCTCCCCCGGCCTTCCCCTTTACTCCTGCCGGCCCCCTCTGGTCCCGCCAGCGCTGCGGGAGCTGGGGGGTGGGTCACAGGGATAGATGGCCGAGGTGTGTCCCTCGCGTTTTCTCTGTTCCCCATCTAGGGAGTTCATGTGGAAGGGGAAAGTTGTCGGGCCTGGGCGGTGGGGACGCCCCTCGAAGGCTGCCCAGAAGGGTTGGGGTGAGCGCCCGGCAGGCCTCAGCATCTGTGGGTATCTCTCAGACCTCTTCCTTCGGGAGATGGGGGTAGAACCGGCGTGCCCCAATCTCAAATCTTTGTTACTCTCGTGTCCAAACTTGGATGTGGAACATCTCCTTAGGCTGACCTGGTTAGCAACGCAGGTCAGAATTGTTAGGTCTGTTGTAGATGGAGCACCTAAGCTGCTGGTTTCTGTAACTATCGAGTCAAGAAGGAATAATGTCAGAAAAATGCAGGCAGAAGGTTTTTTGAGGCAGTGATCTCCACACCCCCAACCCTGCCAGTAAAGAACCCCTTAACAAACCTGACTGTTCACAAACTGCTGTGTCTAGAGAAAGTTTTATGTGCAGTAGCATTTCTGAGCATAGCAGTACATGCTTGAAACAGGGAAAAAAGTGTCTATACTTCTGGAGTTACTATGCAACCATGCACTGGAGAAAGGAAGTGTTTTATCAGAGATTGAATGTTTACATGTCGTAGCTTCTTTGGATTTGAGCTTGGTGTGTGCAGAGCTCCAGTGATACAATGTGGTGATGGCACAGGAATAATCTGTTGTCCCTCTTTGAATATAGCAATAATAGGGAGAACAGTGTTAATTAAAGGAGGAACCATATAGGATTAGTTTACCTATGAGATGATGAATTAAGATGGAAAGATTTCAAATATACTTCAGCTTAAAAGTGTTTAGAGATAATATAGCAATGTTTGTAGAAGAGGGGATTTTTATTGTCTTTTTAAATCCTTTTTTCAATTACTGACCTATGTTGTACAGTCTATATTAATTACCCTATTTGCTTGCACTGGAGGTGCTGTGATGATTACCCAGTACTAAGCATGCTGAATATAGCTTTTCAATTTTAATACATGCATCCCTGGTATAATTTTGAATCCTGAATGTGGTAGTTAATATTTTATCACTTTAAAGGTTTGTCAACATCTGAAAAATAAATTTATCAGTAAACTGAATCTCTGACTGAATAAAAAAAGTATTTCATAGTTTTTATTTGTAGTCTGAATAAAATTTTATCTCTTTGTATTAAAAGATGTGTTTGAGACGATGAAGCAGCATGGCTAATGTGTTAGGCACTCTCCTAAGATGTAACCTCTTAAATTTAGATGTGTTTTGTTCCAGACACTCCTAATTAGAATCCCTGGGACAACTATAGCCATTACAGCATGAAGCTGATGCTGTTTTCACAGGTGCAGCTGCAGAAGGGGGTAAGGGATGATAACTCCTGTGCGAATAAAGGAACAGCTAGAGGAGCTCCTCTTCAGAGCAGCCAGTAAGCTTTCCACAGTCAAGGGATGTGAAAATGAGATGAGGAAATGATTTTGAGATGTAATTGAGACTATGAAAACCTCAAGTCTGAGGCAGTTTTTGCTTGACAGAATGCTTCACTTTCACAGCAGTTCTTGGGAGAGGATGTGGCTTCTTGCCAAGGCCTTGCTCTCAGCTCTGAAACCACTGAGGCTAACAGTTTATGTCAAAATCTGTGCACTCAAGACAATGCCTGCATCTGAATGTAGTAATCTGCTTTCAGGTTTCTGCATCAGAAAATATTTACAGTAATCTACAAAAAGATTCAGTCCAAAATAGTTCTAACTGTAGTTTATATAGGTATTTTCAGGTACACTGTAATGTCACAAGTGGAACTAAATATTTGTTAGAAATAGAACTCTATCTTTTACTTTCAGAAGTCATGTACTAGAAGCTGTCAAATCAGTTGTAATTAAAAAAAAAATCTTTGTATTTAAATTTTGTACTGCTAGTCATGAATGCTACTTTGAAAGTGGCATTTACAGAATTGTATGACTATGCCAGTGATTTTATTTAAGGTACAGAAGCAAAAACCAAGGAAAAATTTGACATTTTGGGGATACTTAGGGAGGGAAACATGTTTGTTATTATCTTTACTGAAAAGTTTGTCTGCTTGTCACTAGTCTACAGAATCCACTCTAAGGAGGTGGCCTCTCAAAAGGAAGAATATCAGTTTTAAACACTCAATGAAGTAATAGATGCTTGATACATAGTTACTTGTAGCATCATTAGATGAGAGACAGTTTTGGTACAGAAACAAATGCATGACACCTGGTCATGAATGAACTCCCTCAAATTTCATGAGTTGTGAAATGTGGAAATGTCTTGGGCATTAGTAGGTGCCTGTGGAGAAGCCTTCTAGCCAGACTGAGGATCAACAGCTACTTTTCATATACAGATGGCTGAAAAAATATGGATTACTTCGTAAACTATGCTTACTTATAGAAATACTGATGATAAGACAGCTATCATTATGTTGCTGTGTAGGTGTCTTTTATAGTATGTAAGTGAGGACTTAAACATTGTTCTTACTGATCATATAGTTGTGCAATAATTGTTTTCTTTGCATTTCTAATGCCAAGTGGGAGAGTAGTTCTCCATTGAGCTGAGCATGATACAAAACACACGTTTCCAATGCAGGGCACTGTCGGTATCTACAGACAACTATATTTTATATTGAAAACATAATCCTACCACTGCTAGTTCTGAGGCTGTGTTGACTTCAGTCTTTATAATGACAAAAAACTCTACTGTTGCTTTGATAAATTTCTTTAATCTCCAAAATAATGATTGAGAATCTTCTGACATCCCCTACTTTGCTCTGTAAGATCCCAGAAGATGTTAGTTTTCACTTTTTGCTGTTTTAACTATGTGGTTTCCTTATATGTGTGAATGTATGGCGAAGTTTTTAATTCCTTTTACTCATCTTTTGGGCCCTTTAGGATCCTTTAATGTAATTCTTTGATTAATTTTTGACTTTTCAGCTTTCTTCAGATTTGTTTGGGGCCTGTATTGGTATGCATTCAAGTTTACCTGATGTACTTATCCAAATGCAATTTTGTGCTTTCATGACAACTTTTGTAGTTAACTATCACTTCTAGAAAGAAATTGTGCCTGTTAATTTGCAAGAACTTCCACTTTTTATCTTGTCTCCATTGTAGAGACTACCTTAGCATATGCTTTCTCTAGGTGAAACTCTCCATTAGCTTTTTAATTTACCTCAAGAGCAGAGAAAATTCATGAACTAAACAAGTCACTTTTTGCTGCTGAAGCTCTTTTGTTGGCTCTTGGGAACACTGAACTTCACATTAGTGCTTCCACTGCTTGAAATGGGATTGCCCTTCTGTTCTCCAGTCTCTCTCAGCTACTCAGCTGTGCTGTGGTAAAACGTTTAATTTTCTTACACCATGGACGCTTATATCTCTCTAAGAATTTGATCTAATTTCTGACCTCAACCACTATCCAGTGTGCTTGTTTATGCTCTTTACAGTTATGTAGTGTGTCATCTGATTTCTTGTATTACAATCTATCCATTATTCCCTTCTTCATGTTAATTGTATTTCTTTGGAAGAAGGGTATTAAGGTGTTGGAGGTCATAAGTGAGATGTAAATTTGGGATACTCTGTGGAACTTAACAAGTGTTTTGACTTGTCAGAAGTGTTTGCTGACTGAAAGTGACCAAAGTCCAAGTGTTTGCTGAACTAAAATTAATTCTCATGAATTCAGTTAGTGTGCTGCTCAGTGCTTTCATTTGGCTTCTTAAACTCAATGTCAAAATGTTTTCTTGTAACGTTTTTGGTCTTCAGAGGTATACAGAGAATTGTTATTACTGTGTAGAGTTTCTGTAGGTCTATTGCAGACAAATGAGAAATCTTTGTGTCTCACTGTTGGAACCTTTGTATACTGTTTTGGAAATTCCGCAGGAATTTCTTCAGCAGGGTTATTCTATTGCCTAGGTTGGTTGCTGATAACTAGTTGAAGATCTTGAATTTTTACCATTAATGCCAGATACTAATACAAATAGCAAAACCATGGAAATGTAGACAGCAACCTCTTTGTAATTCATCTCTCTGCCTTGTGTCTTATTCAGGGCGGCCATTCTGGAAAACATTTTAATGTATTGTAAAATAATTGCCAAATTAAAAAATAGTAGCAACAGTAATGATCCAAACATCTGTAATTTGCATGATATGTTGCAGCAGTGCCACTAGTGAAATGACTATATTTGCTGTTCTACTCCCCTCTCTTTTGTCTTTTAGTTACCTTTTATATTTTAAATGTCCTGTACAAAACTGGAGGCAGTAACTCTTCAAACAAGCCAGTTTTCTTATTTCTGATTAAATGAAAGTGATATAAAAAAAAATCCTTAAAATGGTTAACATAGGTATTCCTCTATGTACAGGAGCAGATTTGCATTGAAATAGTAAATTCTTGATATAACTTTTGATATAACTCTCGATTTATTTGTCTAGTACTAGAGTCAAGTGGCCTCTAGAAAGGCAACCCTTTAGGTTTATCTGAATTAAACTTTCTCTACACTGTTATCTGTTGAAAGGTACAGTAACTGATGGCCAAGATTACTCTGCAATGAAAAACAATCAATTTGAACACAGTATATGCTTTTATGCCTTTTTGGTTTTCCCATGTTGCCTCATATTTGGACTTCTTTACTTTACTTTTTCTCAAGGATGCATTATTTTGGGTTTTAAAATTTGATACGTTAACTGTGGCAGGATTGATAAAAATACAAAAGGAGCCTGATACTTTCCTCTCTATCCTCTCTCATTTTCTTCTGAAAAATTCTGGTGCACCGGGAGATTCTTCTCCACACTTCCAGAGATATTGCCACTTGAAGACATCAAGGAAAGTTCTTGTGCCCCTTTTGATCCAGTGTGGGCTGAAATCTTGGACCTGCTGTGTTTTCTAGTATCTTACCTGTGTGGAGGAAGGCATTGTGGGCTAAAAGGTATTATTCATGGTACTTCAAATATGAGGAAAGTTGCACTTCACATCTGTAAGGATGTTTGCTTTAATATACTTTTTGAGCAGTTTGTTAAGTGTTTAAATGGTACAGGAGAGGTAACCCTTTCAATAGCCTTTAGAGGATAGGGCTTGTTTAAAATGGTAGGTGGAGAACTGAAAGAATCTCTAGTATCAGGGAGACAGAATGCTGGAGTATGTTTTCTCACATATTGGCAATTACTCTGAGAATGCACATGAAGATTCCCCATCAGAGCTCATAGCTACGTTAGGTTCAGACACCAAGGATGTGCATTGTATTGGGGGATCAAGGAGTTAATTTTTTTTTAACAGTTTAATGCTATAGGTCTGCAGTCAACTTAATCTATGAGATTACTCTGCAGTCTTTCTCTTTTCAATACCCCTTTGCTGTACCTGAGTTACTGGCTGTGCAGGTGTGAGGTGAACCACCCAGGGAACTGATAAGCAGGAAGCTGGTTATTTTTATTTTATTTTTTTTTCCCCTCCAGACTGGCTCAGTTCACAGCTTTATGGAAGGTCATCTGGGGAGAAGAGAAGAGATGACAGTGAGTGGTTGGGCATCAGGAGAGAGTGAGGTTGAATCTAGAGTTTTATGTTGGATCATGTAATCGTGGAGCCATAGTGTAGACATAGAAAGGTGGCTGGTTTAGTTGGCTATGCTGGTGTGATAGCTGGATATATAAGGCTTTCAGTAAAGATAACAAAACTTACTAGCAGTAGAAGGCCTGTATGTCAAGATTATTTCTAATTACACAGTGCATAAAGAGGTGACTTTTCAATATTCCTGTCTCTTCAAACTGAAAACTCCTTGACTGATCACCTATATGAAAAGAAAGGATTCATTTTCAGCCAGAATCACTTTGAAATGTAGTCAGAGTTCCTGTGCTAATTCTTATGTTGAATTCTTCGTTGTAGAGAACTTGAGCAATGAAGTTCTGATTTGCCCCAAGCGGTTCTTTCCTGATGAAGATCACAATCTGGTAATCTGTGTGATAGCCTGCAGCAATGTTTTTCCTAACTGCATCTGTGGGATACCTTTTTGCATGGAAAGGTTTTGAGCTATGCTTTGAAGTGGAAATCATAATATTATATGTCTTCAAACACGCTGGAAATTAAGTGTGCAGATAACTATGTACTGAGTTTGAACATACTGTAGTGTGTGTCATTCAACTTCGTCAGAAGTTTAACGATTAAACGAGTTTTAGTCTTCTTCATATGGAAGTTGTGCTATTACTATGCATGTACTTAACTGATGTAACAAATGCTACCAAACTGTTTGTTTGAAGACTTTCTTTACAAAGTATCTAATAGGTGGGGGGGTTGTAACTTTTTAGTAGTGGTTTTCTGGCTTTGCCTTTTATTTCCTGAGGCTCTGTTTGTTAATTGACAGTTAATTACTAATGCAAGATATCTCACTTTCTCATTCCTCGTATTGGTGTTTTTTAAATTTAAAAATGTTTTTTAGTGTTGTCAAAGAAAGTTCACGTGACAGTTTGTAACTGTAGTTCTATTCCTTTCCATAGCAGCTAGAGGACATAAAGTAGCTAGAAGACACAGATATATCTTTCGAAACCAGAAAGTTCTGAAAACAGCAATTCTTCTGCAACTGAGATCTCCTAACAACATATTTTAGTGATGTATGAGGCACCTAAACCCTCTTTTGTACTCTGTAAGAGTTGCAGGTGCATAGCACCCCTGTGGACAAACACCTAATTAAATTGGCTTAGTATCAGACTTGAAACTCTGATAACTTTTAGGGATTTTAAACATTTTAAAATGTTCTTGAAGTTAATGAGCAGAAACCTGTGAAAAGCAGAGTTGTCGGTGCTTGCATGGCAACTGGAATTTTTGTATTTGAACTCCCTTAAAGCATGAGAAAAATTGAAAGAACTAAACCAACATTGTCTGCTTTCTTTATTTTATGGCTTAATTAGGACTTGTTGCTCAAACAAATTGGTGTGACCCATATTACAGGATAGGAAAATGGAACAAGGAAAAAATACCCTTAAATTAATGCCAGCATGCTATACACGGAGATGAGGATTTTCAACCTTATGTAATAGAATCTTTTTTAAAGGTCACCACCAGCAAAATTTGCATGTTCTAGGCCCAAGTATTTCTGTTATTTCCTCTCCACATTTACCTTCCCTGAACTCTGCTCTGTCCTAAATACAACCAACTATTTAATTAACCTAGTAATTATGTAGGACTGTTGGCTACATTAAATCATTCCAATGCAAGATAGGTAGATTGTATAATTTTAGATCTTTTTTCCAGATGTTCTGTGGGAGAGAGCTGGTTAATCAAAATAGCAGCTATTAAAAATCTTTTAAGTCATTGGTACAGCTAAAATCAATATTAATTTTGTCTACTCATTGGTATTACGGTTGATAGATATTGTTCCTATAGCAGGAGGCAAACTGAAATTTATTTTTAAGCATGTGGTCTTAACTTTGAACCTCTTGGCTTGATGTTTAAATCAAGTAAGTTTACAAGAGGCAAGTTCTACTTTACATTGGACTTTAATTCTGTTTTGTGCTTGTATACACATAAAAGCAAAACTAGAGAAAACTGACTGAAGTGTTTGGGAAAAAATGTCAGAATGTACAGAAAAGCAGGAATGTGCTTTTCTGTACAAATCTATTTAGATTGAATAAATGTATAATAAAATATTTTTGTTCTGCCTTTACAGGACTCCTGTTCATTTTTTCTCCAGTGCTAACTGTCTAAGCCTGTTTTTGTACTATCTTTAAGCTTGTGGAGAAAAGGTTTAAAAAAAAAGTAATTCTAGGTATTCACATAGTGATAGATGCATTAAATATTGCTTTAAATATATTCCAGTTGATAGTATTCATTATAGCACTCTTTCAAGTTGTAAGTAGTTGTTGTTAGTCATTTAAGCTGTATGCACATCTGTGTGTATTCTTTCCTTGTAATAAGTTCTACTTGAGGAACTACGCAAAAAATGTTTATCTGAATAATGAAAAATTAGGAGAAAAAGTCAAAACATGGCTTGAACAAAATTTGACTAGGTTTTTAAAGTGATCATATTTCTAGCACGTTTAGGAAAGAAGCAGGTGCAGATTCAGGATTTTCTCTTATGCATGTATATCTCTGTGTTCATTTCTTCCTTCTCTGACTTCAGTAGTTATGCTTCGATAAACAAGACTTGAGAAGAAAGTTGTTAACAGCACTAGCTCTTATGGGGCAGACAGGTGGTCTCTCCAAACCTCTCTGAGGAGGTGGAGCCAGCACTGCAAGCAGAGTCCACTATTGTGCTGTATTTAGATCAAGTGCTTTTGACAAGTTTCATGAAACTGCAACCTCCTAGGACAGAATTTCTCATTAGATTTCTCTTTTTCTTTCATTTGTGACCATTTTTCTCTTAGAGACAAATACTTAGGTTTTTTTAAAAAACTCAGACAACCAGCAATGCTGAAGTTAGTCATTATTGTGATGGGTTTTTGGAGTAGATTTCTTGTGAATAAATGTTATTATTTTTATTGTGTATGTATGTCTTAGAAGAATCGTGTAAATGGAAAGCAATAGGATTTGTTTATAGTCAGAAAAAATGTAACTACTGAAGAATAATAAATAAATTAAAAAAACCCACCCTAGCAATGATGATTGGCATCAGTCAGCCAGATAATAATCTTATTCTTGTTTTGGATTTTTTGTTTCTTTCTGAAGTATAATTAATTCTGGCTTAGTAACAAATCACCTTAGCTTGCAACTGTAAAACTCTTCTCAATATTGTGGTGCTTCATGTGAGTCAGAAAGCTATCTCTAGGTGTAAAAGTACTTCGAACTCTAGCAGTTTATATTCAGAAATGGAGTTTTTGACCATCTCTTTATAAACTGAATATAAAAAGAGAAAAACCTTATATGTCTATTTTACTTGAAGCATTTTTTCGGAGGATAAGATTGCAGATCTGATTCTCGAGGGACTAAAATGGCTTTGTTCTTATACCTTTGGGTATACTTTAAAATGTATTTTGGACCTCCGAAAAAGTTTAAACACTGTTCCCTCAAAGAGGGAACTGAATCTCTGTTCTTTCTCATGCTAAGTGCACAATTTGAGGAGATGTTTCAATGGAACTCTTGAAGGGAGGAGCTTCTTTTCACTAGGGAAGTTCAGTAGCGTGCTTATGATCCTTGAGTTTTTTTACATATTTTGTGATGCATTCCTTCTTTTTCCGTTAATTTTTTCCCCTCTAGTTGGACACCCTCAGCATTTCCGTGATCAGCCTGCTTTGTTGTCTAATCCTGAACTTATGACTTTGCTCTTGCTCTCAGTATTTATGTTCTTTGATTGTTTGTGCAGTAGGATGTTTTACTGTGAGAAATCTTTTAGGGATTGAAAATTAAGGACCTTAAAGGTTTATGTTTGGGTTGATTATATGTGGAATAAGGAAAAGTTCCTCAAATGCTAATGTAAAAATCTCTTAAGTGGCAGCAGGAGAGCCAAAATTGCATTTCATTAGGTTAATTTTTATTTCAAATCTACATTCTTTGTGTTTCCTTTAAAGTTAATGCTCTTTCTGTTCCATCAGTTTCCCTGTTCCTAATCAGTAAGTTTCTGATCAAGATTTTTAAAGTCCTCTGATAACATGCACAGGTATCTTTATAACCATGTAGACTAGATTATACCAAGTTCAGACCAGAGATCCAGTTTTCAGTGAGAATAATAATAATAGTTTAAAATGCTTCTTTTCATCTCTCATAACTTCCCTTAAGGTTGTTGTGCTGAAGAAAATTTCTTAGAAACTAAAAGGAAGAATCAACCCTGTATTGCAAAGACTTTTAATTGAATTTATTGAAAGTAAGCCTTTACCTTAAACTTTAAATCTTACCTCTAAAGACCCTGCTGATATGATTGTTTGTAAAACAAACAAAAATTTCTGAGTATGGATATTTGTGAAAATTCAAGGTTCAGGTCTTTCATGAATGTTATAAGTATTTTAGTAAAAATCCCTGTTCCATCTGTAAAGTAAACACAGAGAAAATAGTAGCCCTGTGTCCCTTAAAAAATAAAATGGAGTTCGGAAAAGCACAGATTTGTCCATTGAAAGTGTATTATTCTACCCTTGGTGTAGAAGAACATTGAATAAAAATTGAAGATGAAAATCCCTTTTACTTCAGAATAGCACTTGGAATCATTATGGTGTAGGGACTTCTCAGAATGGAGCAGTTCAATGTGCACTTACTGAATCAATTTTAAAGTACATATCTCAAAAAGTGTGTGTATTTGTGTATGCACATCCATGACCTGTCTCATAGTAGTGAGAGAGCAAAAACAAGCTTGTGTTTTAATAGAAAGGGTGAAAATAGTATCAACAGAGAGTGCTGTGAACTTCCTGAGATGTTTTAGTCAAAATACATGCTACTGGCCCGAACTAAAAAAAACCCTCTGTGTAAAGCCAGTTTAAAATAATTACCTGCAATTCTATTACTGAAAATGGCTTGCAACAGTTGTTTTATCATTCATCACATTGAAAAGATAATTTGGCAAAAATTTCAAGCAGTAGGAGGCCATGTCCATAAAATAGAGATGGTTTTCTTTCTTTGCACTTTTGCTAGTTCTGCTCTATTGGTGATAAGATGGTTCTTTTGTAAGTTATTTTAGCTTTTTAATTCTCTCCCATATCTGTTTTTTATCACTCTGCATTTTGTTTTTAACACTACTTGTTCTAAAGTCTCCCTGTGATCTAGCTGATTGATAATTTTTACTTCTGAAATGTGATTTTTAGTTATTTCTTTGAGATTAGTGTTTTATTGCTTTTCCTTTCAGTGTGTATTTCTAATTTCTACTAACTGCCTGCTTGCATGCACCCTTATTTTCAAGTGATAATCCAGAATTTCTTCCATCTTACTTCCTAATGCACCTTTGTGGGAAATAATTTTACACATTACAAACGCTTAGATTAATGATTTGACTTTTTTTAATTCATAATTGACTTTTTTTCCCCCTCTAAACTTCTTTGCTTGCACTTTGGTAGTGATCTAGAGGTAGAACTAATGGTGCTAGTCTTAATTGTCAATTATGCTTTTGTAAAATTAACTAAAATATGTGGACTGCACATCTAGTTGTAGAAAAACTAACTAGAAAATAGTTTTTATATTTTGAAACAGCTGTGTACCTGAGGTGAAGAATAATAATCTTGAGTGTTAGTGAAACAATTTGAATTGCTTCAAAAAGAACCAGCAGTCACAGCATTCGAACACAGTAGAAATGAGACATTGTAAGAAGTCTACACTGTTGACTTAGCCATCCCAATCTCAGATTGCATTATAATTAGATATATATTCAACTTAACCTTTGTCTTTCATAAAACTAACCAAAATTATATCATTTGGTATTTTGAGCTATAGTATTTGAAGAAATAATGTATACGCTGTATTTTCAAGATGTGTGTTAATGTATGGTGTTCATGGACTGTATAATCAGTTTTGTGGTTCCTTGGTCCATTTTCCTTTTGATGAGTTTGATGAGTTTCCCCATTTTAGCTGTAGCCTCCCTTTTTGGGAAGGAAGATGTTTGTTGTTCTTGCAATCAATTGATTTTTAAAGGGCACAAGATTAAAGCTGTAGGTATTTGGCTAAATTTGGAGTGTACATTTGAAATTAATTTAGACTCTCTCAACTCACTTTGCTTTTATGCCTTGTGCGGTTGTCCCTAAGTAGAATATGCTCACTTAGGTCTGAGTGAAAGAAGCAAAAAGGTGTACTGAAATCATTATGGGCATTCAGCCAGGTAAGTTCTAGTTCAGACCAGTGCCCCCAAAATATGTATTAATGGACTGGAGGTTCTCAGCATCAATTGAATGCTTTACAAATGCACTTGTACTAAGATCTGGTGTCTGCAAATGCAGGTGCAGCTGAAGTTGCAGTGAATTGCCTACTCTGATGCCTGCCAAAACACTCTATGGTTTATGTGCAATAGACTACGTATCATTGTGTGTAACATTATTTCCCTTAGTAAGCTGTTAAATTCTCCATGTTTGATGACTTTTACTCTTTGTTTAAATTTTACCCGTTTTGCTCTTAATTCCTTGTGCATCACATAAGTTACTGAAATGTTCTACTCAGGAGGTCTTTCCTAAAGCATCTGATCCGTCTAATGTATTCAAGTGGCTTTAAAGACAGTTAAAAGATTCACTAGTTATAGAATCATTTGCCTGCAGTTCCTTTTCATCCATTTGAAAAATCTTAAGCTCTAGTGCTGTTTCTCAATTTTTCTCCCTTGAACTATTGGAAATTGCATTTGGTAATTGGTTGCTGGATGTTAAAACCACAGGAGATATATGTTGTTTTTCAAAATAACTGTAATAATAACTGACTTCATCTACCTGATGACTGTGTTATTTAAAGAAGCATGGGGGAAAAGGACAGAGTGCTAGATCCTAAAGTTTTCTTTAGGGTGAATGAGAAATTAGTTTGTTTCTGACATCCACCTAGAAGGAGCTGGTTTTTGTTCGAAAAGCAATGGGAAATAAATAGTTGGCTAAAATTGAGGATGTAAAAGAAGTTGAAAAATGTATTAGTGGGTTTTTCCTTTTTCTTGTCTTTAAGAAGAGGGTGTACTGGTGATTAATCATTAATATTAGCTTTAAATTGTACTGACAGTGTACATGTTGTCAGAATTTAAGGGAGGGATGAGTGAGATGAGTTAGTGTTAGCCCGTCCTGGAAGGGGAGGGCAACAAAGCAATATCAACACCTCTGCTACTTTTAACAAATAAGCAATAGAAGTTTTGCCTGGTTTAACTTTTTTTATGGCATATGGTATATTGCACTCTAGGAAAACAGAATTTCCTTTGGCAAAACTATCAGTAACCCTCCTTTGGGTCTGCTAGAAACAAATACTTTGTGAACAGTTCTGATCTGAAAATTCTTTGGCAAGAATGCATGAAGTTGGTTTCAAGTAATTCTTTTAGAAGACTCAAAACTACATTATAGAAATGAGCTGTCTTTTTTCTTAAAGTAGTTAGCAAGTTTCAAGTGAACAGTCTCTACAGGATACTCAGGAAGCCTGGCAGAGGAGTGCCAACATGGAGAAAGTTTCTTGGATGAGGGCCAACTCAACAAATGCAAGCAGGCAAGCTTTGTGTCCGGACTTGTGTTTCAGCTTATGCGCATGGATTTAATGTCCTTAGAGCTCAGGTACTGTGGCATACTTTGCAGCAAAAGTACTACAGTACAACGTGCTCGGTTTCATTCGCTGTTGTTTCTGATGTTGGAGGATTAAGGGGAGGGGAAAGGATCAACTACCCAGGATGCTCTGTTTGGAGGAGTAAGTGAATTTCATTGTCGTCAGAACTAGATTGCCATATGAGTTCTGAAAAGCGTTTGGCTCCTGAGGATAACCGCTCTAAAAATAGACTTGGAGGAGAGGTTTCTCTTGGGTCCAGTTTCGGGTTCCAGCTGAGCTGGCTTTAGGAAACTTGTTTGCTCCTGTTGCAAGACTACAGTGAGGATATTTCTTATTCTGCCTTCAGCATTAATTTTTGGAAATACTGACACACTCACTGTTGGTGGAAATCGAGCACTAACGTTATGGCTGACGACACAGGTATAATCCTAACCTTTTTTTGTGAGCAAGTGGAAAATGTGTAGTCGCAAATACCAGTTATGTCTCATTTTATAATTGGCAAAATAACTGGCTGTTGTATGTTTTCTTGCCATTTTGCTGTTCTAGCCTGTGTTACAGGCTGCCTCTGTTCTCTTTGATTACATGTGCTCTGTACTAGAGGTATTCTGTGAGTTGATGGCAGGTGGTTAATTGTAACTAATTTTTTGCCTTAGCAGAGCATACGTTAACATAAGAGACATTGTTTTGTCTTCAGATATCTGACTTAGAAGTTATTTTTGGAGCATGTAAAATTGCTAGGTATCTTGAAGGTAAGGTCAAGTGAAAGGGTTTTCATACATTTTTAGCAGGATGTGATGTGGGGGTGGGTGAGATACAGGATTTTATAGATCTGCTGTTGAGCAATAGACCGTGCTTTAAGACTTTCTGATGTCTGCATAAAGACATCTGGTGGTGTAAGCACAGGCTTACCAGATATGGCCAGTGACCTACTTCTCACATGGCTGGCAGCATGTGCAGGGAAAGGGCTTGAGTTGAGAATTAACTGTTTGGAATGAGCTCTGAGCCAGCTTCAATCTTTGCATTGTTTTGTTCTGACCCTGCATGTAGCATTATGTGTGCAGACCATAGGTAAATTTTTTGTTACATAACTTCCATTTATATAAAAGTGTTGCGTGATCAAGCTGCCATGGTTGAGTTGTTTTTCAAGCGTTTTGTAAATAGCTTTGCTATAAGGTAGAAAGCCACAGCATTAAAATGTATCTTTGTGATTATTATGAACTGCATTTTTATAGCAGAATCTATTTTTGATGCATTTGTGTGAAACAGTCTTTTATACTGGAAAAAATGTGAACAATTATGCTTGATTACTCAAATGAATTCTTTTCTTTCATCTTACTGTTCTTCTAATAAGTAAAGCCCCTTTCTTCAGAGGCAGCTAGCAGTAAACAGTAGAAAACAGGAAGGTAAATGAGTGTGAAATGCAGTAAGATCCTCTTTCCTGTTTGCTCTGGAACAAAGTTGCAATCTGGAATAATTTAAAATGTTTTTAACCTTAGGGTTTCATTTTAAATGTATACAAAGCTTTCATTGACTACCTTGGTACGCAGGTGTAGTAAAGCCCTACTGTTACATACTGTAATTATTTATTTCTCAATACTGATATTTCCAGCTTGAGAGTATTGTAAGTAATTGTCATACAGTTGAGCATATTTCTGAAAGTACTGGCACACGTTGCTTGTCTTTCCCTCTTTTTTCGGGCTACCCATACATTTCCCACAAGAGAGATGTTGCAATGAGCTGTGTATATGGAGACTGCACGTATGTACTTAGGGGACTGTGCAGTGGCAAGTGATACATGCCTGATATGAAGCTAAGTTGTCTTAGTTTCTCTCTGAATGTTATTGGACATCTGTGTTTAATGTAGAAAAGGAACTAAACAGTTGGTATTTGATCTTTGAAGGGAGTGGTCTTAATAAAAGAATTTTTTTCTTCAATAAAATGCTGAGCTGAGTAAGAGTTGACATGGGTCAGTGGTTTTTTTATTGGTCTGAACTCAATATATAGCACAATGAGAAAAGTATTCTATAACAGCTATAAACCTGATGGCAAACAGACTCTGAAAGTACTTATATATAGTATCTGTTACAAATATAAGTCAGTCGCCCATCTCTCATTACTTACCTTTCAGAGTTAGTCCATTTTATTGTAAAAAACAATTGTGTTGATATTTAGCTGCTGAGAATATTTTTTTTCTTTTTCTATGATCAGTGTTTTTAAATGCATCAAACATTAATTGCAATTAGTATGATAAAGTTAACTCTTTACCTTATGTTATCACAATATTCTTGATCAAATTTCTCAAGTACTTCAAAACATGTAAGAAATAGTTTTGTTTGAATAACTGGGCCTGCAAGTGGCTGAACAGGCAAAAGTTGATTCTTAAAATGGAATGAAGTGGAATAGACTGATGGACATGAAACTGCAGCCAAGGACAAGCCTTGTAGCAGTAATGTCAGGGGGCAGAAGAGCAGACCTTGAGCTCTGAAGAAAGGCCACAGGCATCTTTTTGGGTACATATTTGTTTATTATGTATATGTATCCCTCTTTCACCAAAACAATCCTAAAACAACAGACGAAGCAATTTATGTCTTCCCTAGTAGCGATGCCCGTTTGAAACCTGCTGCCCATGTGCTAGGTCAAGGTCTGTCTTTCCCAGTCATTTATTTATATGCATTTGCTTTCCATATGCACAGTTAAAGTGTGATTTGTGTTATGTCTCTGTGTCATCCTTTTACTTGTATGTTCCATAGGATTAGATCTCTAGAGTTTAGCATGGAGTGAATCTCTGCTTAATTCTAAGCATCAGGGAAGATGTTTTTAGTTGTTTAAGTATCTGAATTTGGAGTCTTGCCCTTAATAAGGTTCAGGTTTTAGAGTTTTCTTAGGCTCTTTGAATTTTCGCCTTGGTTCTGTGAGCTATTTCAACTAGTTTTGAAACTCGATTCAGGAGAAATTCTTTTCTTGCAAAGCTTTTCTGCTGGCCACAGTGTCCTCTGGTGGCAGTCTGGGAACTGCGGGCACAAATGCAAAGCATCTCAAAAATGTGAATCTCTGTGTACATACACATCAAAGGAGAGCAAGGCAGAACTTCCAGCTAAGTTGTAAGACAAATTACAGGGGGGCTTTTGGTGTTCAGTTGGTTATGAGGCTTTAGCTTAGATAATCATCAAGCTTCTCATGATAATTCACCGTGAAATGAAAAACAAGTAAAAGTGGTGAAGTTAAAAAAAAAAAAACCGAAACAAAATACTCCCCAATAACAGCAAAACCCACCAAAAAAATTGTTGCTCAAATATCTTGTATTCTGTGTAGTCCTAAGCAACAAGTTTTATAATTATATCCTCAATAACAGTTTTCTCTTACACACATCCATTTTTCCTACTTGTTTTTCTTTTAACAGAGACTAAGCATGGAGGAGGCAAGAATGGAAAGAAAGAAGGCCTCTCTGGAAGCTCATTTTTCACCTGGTTTATGGTAATTGCTTTGCTGGGAGTTTGGACATCAGTAGCAGTTGTCTGGTTTGAACTTGTAGATTATGAAGAAGTTCTAGGTAAGAATTTTGAATCTTAAGATTCTTCTAATAATATTATGATATGCATTAAATGAAGGCCTTTTAAAATTTCTAGGTAGATCATTTGACTAATGCATTGTTTGCAGATGACCTACATGATAAAAATAGGCAGTGTAGTTCGAAAAGTATGTTTTAATGCTGAACAGTATTATGGTGTTAAAATGGGGTTCTCTTAAAAGGGTATTAACATCCTGCAGGATCTCTTCGTTGCACGTGTACTGCAGTTCATTTGAGAGGTCAGCTAAATATGCATTTTGTGAACTAAAGCTCTCAGAAACTCGCAGCAGTGGTTGAAAGTGGGCAGCTATTGTTAGCCCTCCTCTCATGGACTGTGATGCCTGTAGGGTCAGGACAGCTGGTCAGTCACCCTCTCACGAGTGAGATGTTGAATGACCTCAGTTTTAAACCTATAGCTGTGATGATTGTATCTCAATATGACAATTTTAATTAAAGTACTGTTAATATAATATTTAAGGGTACAAATGAATATCTCAAACTTCAAGATGTATGTCCAAAGGTACAGCTGTTGTCCCTGATGTTGTAGGATTCAACATGCACTTCTTCAACTGCTGGTTTTACAAAATTTGCAAATCTGTTGGTATATGCTTTTTTGATCTGGACTGATTTTTTAAGAGAAGCTTCTAGTTTGAAACTTAATGGGGTCTAGTGATGTGAATAATGTTTTTTGTATTTCTACCATGCATGCAGCCAAAGCAAAGGATTTCCGTTATAACTTGTCAGAGGTCCTACAAGGTAGGATATTAGAGAAATAACCTTGCTTTACAGTTCCTTGACTGAAAGTTTTGGGTTACTTTATTATGTTTTGAGTTTTTCTAAAGAATTGCTTTTCTTCTGCAATGACATGAAGCTCAGTCATTTCTCATCTGTCTCATTTTTCATGGTTTTGAAGGTGATATAATTCTTATTTCTAGGGAATTACATTTTTGCACGTCTGCTGTATTTGACCGTAAACTGATACAGATCCTTTGTAATGGATTTCTTCCATACAATGGTGATGGACATATTTTTTCTATTCGAGACCCAAGTCTGAATTTTTTATTTCACAAAACTGTTCTCTAATTTTCTAAGTACCATATTAAGAACTATATTTCATTTATTTTGATAGCAAGAAAATTCTGCCTCCATTTAGAGAATGACAAGTGTAGTAAACAGTCAATCTATAAGGACACAGAGTTCTGCAAGCTGTGCAAAGTTTAATCCTGTTAAAAGTTGTGACTGAATTTTATCAAGCCTATAATTAGATAAATATCTACTGGCTTGGTGATCCCAGGGCACTTCAAATCCAGGATACCACAGTTCTGTGCTGAAAATTCTCTTTTAATAGAAACTGAGTTTTCCCTCTGTATATACCTAGGGCTGGTAGAGCTGCAGTTTCAAAAACAAAAAATGAGAAAACTGATTTATTAGTCATATATGAAAGGATGGACAACTTTTTTTTGTCTGCATGGAAGGTTATACAATTTTTGATAAAGTTTATGAATGGGTTTCCTTTGCCTGGGAAGTAGGCTGCTTACTTTCTATTGACTTGTCACTAAAAACTACATACTTACATACTTACCTCTTTTCTGAGAATTTAGAATTGCGGGAAGCACGTAATCAGAAAACAATTATTTTATTAATTTTTGTTTTGTTATTTATTTTCCCTCAAACACGTTGAATGTTTCTTGTGAACTTAAATTTTATTCTGAACAAAGCACATTCACGTCAAGTACCTAACTACAGACTTGTTTTAAATCTGCAGGCAGCAATATAAATGTATGGAAAAAACCCAAACTTCTGTTTGGTCTCAAGTCCCGGAAATACAGAAAGGAACTTGAAATATTTGTGGTATTTTCCAGGAAATTTAAATTGTGGTTAAGAAGATTACAGCTAAATTTTTAAACATATGATAATAACCTAGCATTGACAGTCACCCATTGCATATTGAAAACACTGTGCTGGAAACAAATAGCCGAATGCCTAATTGTCTTTTCTTCCTCTCTCTGCAATTCTAGGCAAGCTTGGGATATATGATGCTGATGGAGATGGAGATTTTGATGTGGAAGATGCTAAAGTATTGCTAGGCAAGTACAAATGGAGGTGGAACTATCTGTATAATTCCGTTGGCATGTTCATATTTGGCTATTTTTTAATGTCAAAACAATATTTCTGTTTTGATTTTTTTTTTTCCTTAATTTGAAAACTTAAATTGATTTAATTGTGATGGGTTTTTTTCTTAATGCAAGTTGTAGGATTAGATGCTACCTTGTAGCAATTTTTATTCTTTTTCTTCTAATATAGCAATGTTAGTGGAAAGTATTTAATTACTTAAAGGATTACTTTGAAATTAGGTGGTTTATGCTGCCATATCGAATGTTGAAAGTTGGTTGTGTTTATTAATAAATTGTCAGATGCAGTACCTAAGATGCTTCAAGAGTTAAAACATTGTTTGTGTAAACATGTTAAACCAGGTCCACTTTTAAAATTAATTTACACATGCCTTTGTAATTCTTAGATGACTATTTGTGTAGTGTATTTCTGTACTGTCTTTCCTTTATTCTGAATTCTCCACAAGTCTGTTCATTTTCTTTCCCCTTCAGAAATAGTACATGACATGAATTTTTCTTCTTTGACATTGAAACACTGGATTTAGGCTTCTGTTCCTTGTAATTTGTGAGAATGTCTTTCTGCTCACTGTGTATTCTTCAAAGGGAAATTTCGATCACTAGACGTGCTTCATGATACTGTTCTTTACTACATCTTTTAAAGCACTGCCTTCTTCAGCTTCACAGTCAAGCATTGGATAGATACTTCTTGCATACCTGTTGTTAGAAAGTTTATTTTTTAAAATTGGTTTATTCAAACGTAAACCTATGCTTAGGACACAAACCTATCAAATTAAACAAATGAACACAACAACAAAAACCCCAGCATAGTAAATAATAGCTTGAGCAGAGGACAAAGTGGAATATATCCAACCAGTCAAAGTTACCAGTAGTACATGAGGATGTTATGGTGTGTTACTGGAAATTAATATTCCATAAAAGTCAGTTTATCATAATTTTATTTTTTCCTCCATATATCTGGAGAAATAAGCAAGTCTTTGGGAGAGTGTGTGTTCATTTGTTTAATCCCTTCATGGTTTATAGAAAACCCATGTAATCAGCTGAGCCAGTTGGGAGTGTGAATGTGAGGGGCACTCCAAAGACTCTCCAGTGCTCTGAATGACTTCAGAGCTACAGACTGGGTGTTAATTATAAGACATGACTAAGGTAACACTTTGTATAGTTATAATCCTAATTTTTCCTTTGTTTATTATATATTGTATAGAAAGTGGATATCCATTTCTTGTGAGTTAGATTGGTTGGACTCAGATTGCCAGGGTGGTAGCCAGACACATTCTGCTGCTTTGTTACATCTTTGTTTTTTGCAGCCTGATATAGCCGGGACTTCTGCCAGTGCATGAAAGTGTTTCTATTAAAAGCTTGTCTTATCATACATTTAAACCCTATACTTCAAATGTGACATTAAAAGGTCACAGATCAAAATCTATTTTTATTATTTTTGAAAAGTTTCTTAGAAATAGGATTTTATCTCATTTAAGTTTGAGAATAATTTCTGTGTTATGAAAGAAATGATAAATTTTGAAGTTTTGTGACGTTGAGAAAATTATGAATACAAAAATATATTTTTTTCTAAGAACTAGCATATAATATTATTAACTGAACTTCCCTGTAAATTACTGTGCTTGTTTGTATTTAAAAGTTAATATCAACTAAAAAATGAACACCACAATGCAGACTGAAATTATCTCATTGATGCAGAAACTTGAAGACTGGATTCTCTCTTGGGGAATTTGTCTTCCAGAATTAAGTCTTTGTAGTAAAGGAAACTGTATAGTAACCATAAATTCAACAGCATTAGGGTAACTTTCTAAATATTGAATGCAAAGCTCCTTTTATTTGTGAGGATTTTGTTAGTACATATGCTGTATTTGAAAGCTTTTTACATTCTGGGATTTTTCTCTGGGTCAGACTGCCATAACAGCAAGTGGCTTCTCTGCTGAAGAAGGAGAGAATGCAGTTTGATGTTTAATGATAAGACTTCATATGCTTTTTTCTTTTCTGTTCTTTAGCTATTATAGCACTAGTATTGCATATTGAAGTTGTGACATGCACAGTGGTTTAACGTTGTCCACTTCCATAAGCTTTAGTTTTCGCTACAAATTTTAAGATTGAATTTCATATTAATGGTAATTATCTCTCAATTAAATTTTGAGAAATGCATCTACCAGCATGAGTTTATTTTATATTTCAAATAATGGTTTAGTAGCTGATAACTTAATAGTTTTCTGTACTACTTGGGCATACCTAAATAGAAGAATTAAAATTTATTATTTCTTGTTTGTATAAGGTATGGTAGGCTCTGTTCTTTTTCTTTGTTGGAGTCAAATGTTTGGTGATTAAGTTCTCCTCAGGTATATGTGTAATCTTAAAAAGGGTGTGCTAGAAGTGTATTCTTCTCCTCTTCCCCCATTCCCCATGTGCGTGAAGAGAATGAAAAAAAACCCCAAAACCCACCTAAAACCCTACCAGTCAACCAAATCCAAGTATTTGTGGGATATTGTAGCATTAAAAAAAAATTATCTGTGGTGGAAATGCAGACTTGTTGAAGCTGGTCTTCACCATTATCTTGCAGATTTTGTCTTTTTCATAGGTTTTTGTGAGGTTTTGTTTACAGAATTCTTTCTGGTAGTGGGAAGACTTTGTACTCTCTTCTTTTGGAGGCCCCTGTTTGCAGTACTTTGCTTCCCACTTTTTGTCCACTTCACTCTGATTGCACTCTGAAGGGTGTTATTCTTAGGGGGAGTGTTGCACTTCTGTACTTCATTTACCTCAGTACAGAGAAGCAGTGGTTTTAGTGGTATTACTGAAAAATGGCATGCACAGTGGGTACCAATGTCTGTTGTAATAGTAGTGTCTTTGGAACCAAGCTGTTTCTTTTGACTTTAGTCCCTTTTAACAAGCAACAATATCCTGAGAAATTCTGCTGAAATGGTTGCTGTAGTAAGTACAGTTTTGGAACTGCAGCTACGGAAAACAATCACTGTATTTTTCTTGAGCATTTAGTTCAGAGTAGTCCCGCTATGCAGAAAATGGAAAAACCCCATCCTAGTGTATCAGCAGAGAAAGGGTAGTTAGCAGTAGAATCCAAGTAAACAAACTTCTTGTTCACCTGCAGTAGAAATACATGTTTGCAGGCAGCTGCACCAAGATTGCACGTTCAAAAAATCTGTAGTGAGAAAATAGGAGTTAGAAGAATGCTTTTGTGCAGTTCAACTGTTTAGGATAAGTTTCATACTCTTCCCTATTTTTGTCATGTTCTACTGCAACATCTTCACATATTCAAGGTTGGCTTTTGCTCCTTCTAGTAAAAAGAGATGTTTGCAGGAGAAGAAAGACTTTGTCTTGTTAAATGCATGTAGGTAGGCCCTCTTGAATAGGTAAAGATTTTGACTCCTTTGTTCACTTGGATTTTAATTGTGATGTTAAGACTTCTCTTGAAATGAAGTAGCTGTATCCTGTGAGTCACTGCTTTAGCGTGGTATGGCTACCTGCTTGGACAGCTCTGGTTTTGTCACCATTTTCAGATGCTTGTTATGATGCTTTTGTGGACTTACAAGTTTTTATTTTGAAAAGCAGTTCTTGATTATGGGGGTGAATGAAGATGAGAAATACTTTGAGTCCTAATTACTTCAGGTTTTTTTTTTTTTTTTTACTCTTTGTTAGAAAAAAAGGTAATTTTATGGAATACTGTGTTATTTTAACTCAGGCTGAAGTATTGTCTGAGGGATTTTTTGCATTGTTTAGTTTGTTTTTGTTTTTATTTAGATTCAAAGGCCATTATCTTCATCTTGGATAGTTTTGCAAAAAATTGTAAAGAAAGGGTTTAAGATTTTGTTGTTTGGTGGTTTTAATGGCAAAGACTGTAAGACATATTCTTCCAGTTTCTGTAGTTCTCTTTGGTGTCCTAGTATTTTCAAAGAAAATATACTGCTGTATTCCATTTCATAAAAGTAGTTGCTCAAAAATCTTATTCTTGACTGATTAGTGCAAGAACAGGGGCATCTATATAATTCTGCACATGCTTACAGAAATGACGTCTAAAGCCTGAAGTGTTTTGGGAATAGTGTGGGTTTTTTTGTTTGTTTTTGGTTTTTTATACCAGATTCTGACAGAATAGAATGAAGTATTTATAATTCTGTGTTTATAACTTAGATTTTATTTTTAGGGTTTTTTTTAGATTCGAGTTTCCATTCTTAAACTGAGATTTCATTCTTCAGTAAATATCCTGACTTTGGCTTATGTTTTTACATCTTGCTTGATCCAAATTTTGAAAACAGGTTAGAATGACAACTGACTACTGTGCATAAAGTTGTTTATAAAATTTAATTTTTATAGAACTAAGCCATGGAAGAAGTTGGAGAGGGATATTTATAATACCTTGATTGCCTCCTGGATTCAATCTATCATTTTTAACCTTTGGGCTATCCAGTGAAAAGTTAAAGAGAATGACTGGTCACTCAAGTAGAGGTTCTGGACATCCAGGTACAAGGATGTGGAATATCATGGACTTGGAAGTTTCCTCAGAATTATCATTGATACTTTCACTATGTGCTGTAAGAAAAACGTGTTGAAATGTGTTAAATGTCTCTGCCATGAACTTCTCTATCTTGAATGTTTCATTAACCTGCATCTAATATTGCTTCGTAGTCTGCATGTGCAACATGTTCACTTAATTTTATGTTTCAACAATCTGTCTTCACCTTTAGCTCACTTTTCTGCTTGTCTGTTCAACACAAATGAAGGTTTGTTCTGGTTAGAAGTGGGGGAGATTTCCTCCCTCTGCAGCTTTAAAGCATACCAGTAATTGACTGTTTGTTGTTGCCTGGTCATTCTGTTGTGCTTTTCCTAGAATGGAAAAGTTGAAATGTTATTCAGTAACAACTGTAAAACAGTGATTTTAATTACACTACCAAACCAAAACAAAACCCTGCCAAAAACCAGGAGGGGATGAAAGCATTAGCCATGGCTTATTTGTATTTTACAAATGCCAGTTAAATCAGTGAGTCTTGTAACATAAAATAGTAACTTCTATTATTAGGGAGTTCAGCAGCGATGACCTCTTTCTTTGCTGATCTGGCCATCTCTACTTTAGCTCTTTACCCTGCTTTAGATTTTCTCTAAAACAAAACACATACCCTGTATTGGCTGCCTATTCATTTTTATCAAGTGTTCTGTATATCCTCAGGTGTGGAAGTAATTCCTGAGGACCAAGTATATCATGTGGAAACTCTATCATAGAAAAAAATTATTTGAGAAACATGTTTAAAAACCCAAACAAGCAAACAAACTGCAAAACAACACCCCCCAGCAATTAGAATCCTCACTTCTAAGCAAAATCAAAATGCTGCATGGTCGAATGTTATCCTTGACAGTGTGTCTGTGACGAGTTTGTTTATATACTCTTTGCTTTTAATTTTTATTCTCGGCCATCAGTTGCAAGCTGTCAAATTTGAACATGATGGTTTAAAAAATAAAAAAGGCACATTGAATGATTTTAATTAATGGAAGATTACTGTTAAAAAATTGCCTAAAGGTGAATGCTGTGGCAATAGACCTGAATAAAGATGGGTTTAGTTTTAGGACTGGGAAAAAGGGAAAGCAAAGCAATCGCTTTTTTTTTTTTTTAGTAAGATTCTGGCATAACATTTTGCATGTTTATTGCCCAAATTATAGTCTGTACTTGGAAAGATTCAACTTCCTTAACTTTCTGTTTCCTAGTTAGCATTCCTGTAAAGACTTCTGTCTGTGACAAGAGATGTCTTTCACAGATCCTCCTTTTACAGTTTCCTTTTTCCACCTAACTGCTGTCTCTTTTTTCCCCTTCCCTCTCTCTCTCCCTCTCTCTCTCTCTCTCTCTCTCTCTCTCTCTCTCTCTCTCTCTTTCCTCTATTCTTGTGTAGGCCTGACCAAAGATGGCAGTAATGAAAATATTGATTCCCTTGAGGAAGTCCTTAATATTTTAGCAGAGGAAAGCTCTGATTGGTTTTATGGCTTTCTCTCATTTCTCTATGATGTATTGACTCCTTTTGAAATACTAGAAGAAGAAGAGAGTGAAGCTGCAGATGATGTTGATGGTACGTCACAGAATGAAGGGGTTCAGGGAAAAAAGACTTGTGTTATTTTGGATTTACAGAACCAGTGACTGAAAGACTAATTTGATTGGCTTTCAAAAATGTCCGTGAAATCATCAGTCTTAATATAACAAGAATTTATGGCATTGAGGGGAACCTCCCAAATGGACACTATAAAGATTGAACTAAAGTCAGGCATGCAATGCTGTTCCAGTAGTTGAAAGCCTTTCAATAATTTTTCCATTTTTGTGACAGGATGACAAATATTACACAGCTGTGTAAATATGTAGAATAAAACATGTATCTGTGATTGTGTAGTTGGTTTCTGTATGTGCTTCAATTTGTGCATTTTGTGCACAAAACTTGCAAAGCTTAAGTGTAATAACCTCTACTGTTAACACTGTAACATTTGTCTTTCTAGCAAACACTTACTGAAGCGTTTTGTAACAGCCTTATGAAGTATTCTAGCATGACTGCATTTTGTAAATACATATTTATATGTTAATCCTTAATATAGACATGACAATGATAATTCTCTTGTGAAATATAATTTTAATAAATAATTTATTTTGTGATTTGCTGATTTCTCAGATAGGTTCTTTTTACTTGTTCAAAGAAAAGCACTTAATTTATAAGTGCTTGAAAATTCTATAGAAACGTTTATTTCTAAGTTAGCTAACATCTGCTGTATTCAGAAGCTACTCTGTCATGGTTTATTCCCACTGATTTGTCTCTTTTCAAACAAAGTCCTCAGTCATTTCTTTAATATGACAGTCACGTCACAAGGGCTGTTCTAAATTTGTTTTAGTTTTTAAGGTGGGCCTATTACGGACATGGGAAGCTGTGATTATGTATTTCTAATGTAATTACTGAATATATTAAAGACTAATTGGAAATTAGAATTTAATGTCTTCTGTTCCTTGCAAAATTGAAGTATTTAATGCAGTTTTTCAAATTTGAATCTTCTACTTTTGAAGCTGTTTTATGACAGTTGTTCCAAAAATACTTTCCATGTGTGTGAATTCTGTCTATCTTGAAGTTACTGGCATAGAAAGGGCAGTTTATAATTGTGTTCTGCAGTTTGTATCAGGTATCAAAAGCTGAAATTGAGCTGTCCTTTTAAAACATGAATAATGTACTCAAATTGCTATTAAAATTATATGAAGTTATTTATTGTTACGCCTGCTTTGCTTAAGTTTGTATTGGTTTCCTATATGATGTTGATACTAAAGTTTTAAGACTAGTGGTTGCAGGCTGAAATTTTAACCTGTCTTTAAAATAAAGAAATTTTCACTAACTTTGGCATGACAATTTTAGAGCAATTTAACGTGCCTGTTTCAAAAAAAGCTTTCTTTAGATCATCCAATTCAGGGTACTATAAAATCTTTTAAAAGTAATAAAAATGTGCTGGTGTTAAGCAAGTGAGGTGTTGTGATGGGTTAATAGTGCTGCTTAAGGTTTATGAATTAGAGCCATGAGAGCATTAGTCACATTTTCTTCCAAATATTTGAGGATTAGGATATAAGAAGGTTAGCAACATATACATTTAATGGTTTTTAGAATGAGTTATATGAAGTGTAAGGCAAAGAAAATAAAGCCCCACACATTTTAAAAACAAATGCTAGTAAATCTGTGGAATATTAACTGAGCAGTTTCTTAGCAAGTGGAAGAAACTTCCAACCTCCAAGCAATGTGTCTTGAGATGTAGGAAATAGCTAACATGGGTTCTTTTGTTTGGTTTTGGGACTTTTTAAATTTCTAAGTTTAGAAGCAAATTTGAATTATAAGAGTTTCAAAAATAAATAACAGTTTCATCACTATTTTTGGATAATAATACCTCTTGGTGTGAGTTAAAAAATTATCATGGAATGTTGAATTCTATTGTAGATGCTTCAGTAATGGAACTAGATAGCCAAAAGGAGGAGGGAGACATTTGTAAGAATTTGATGAAGTTTAATCCAAAATAATGAAGTTTATCCAAAATAGTTTAAATACAAAGTGATAAACTGGAAATTTTTCAAGTGAAATCAAGGTAGATTGCTTGAACCACGAGAAAGCTGCAGGCACTGAAGTAGGGGAACAGTAAACAGCAAGCTAGTTTAACTTGGGCTGCAGAGATGAAATGCAGGCCAACAGAGTTCTGATTTGATATCATGCAAGTTCCTTGTTGATTTTATTAAGTGTGTAGAAGACACACTATAAAAAATTATAGTGGGAATAAAGAATTTGTAGGAGAAGAAAAAAGGGTGAGGTGTGGGTGCAAAGACTTAGGCTAAGTATTAACAATAAATAACTTTGTAGAGTGCTTTGTTTCTGGAATATAGTTTTCTTCTCAGCAGTGTTCACTCTTGCCTGGTGTTGTTCTTGTTAACAATGGAACCCTCACCAGTGGTGAGTGGAGTTCTCAAAGCTCTCTGAAAGTTTGGGATAGATGAGTTTGATTTTTATGTATTGTATTAATGGTTGTGATTGCAAGTAGAACTTGGCTAGTAAGGATGGTAATAAGATTTAGATAAGTTTTCAGTTATATCTGCATGGCAGGTTTTTTTGTTCATTTGTTTTAATAAAAGCATTTAACAGCAAAATGGTCAAGCTGAGCATAATGTGCAAGTAAGCAAAGAAAACTGAACTCTATCTCAGCTCTTTCTTGTGAGTCCACACAAATTGTTTGAAATTAGTTGAGGAACTTGAAAACTAACATTTTAGCTTGATTTGTTATGACTATATAAAAATACAGTCACTAATGTATTTTAAAAATAGTCCAAAAAAGTTTTAAAATGTTTTTAAACTGTGGGTTGAAAGCCACAGGAGCTTTGCCTTCTGCTATTATTTTACAATAATCGTTTTAGAAGGCAAAGCTGCTGCTTTCTCCTTGCAGTTTCTGGTCTGAGAGTTTAAAATAGGAGAAAATTAGTAGCAAACAATGTTTTTTGTGTGGAAAAGATATTATTTAAGTGATAGGAGCTTGCTAGGTTTTGTATCTAGCAAGGAATGAGATTTTACTGATTTTATATTAAATAGAACATGGAGCTTTCATTAGATTCCTTCATATTCCTTACAGTTAATTTATATTAAATTTTTCAGAGTTTCAGAAATGAATGTCTGTGACTAAAATTGTAGTCTTCCAGTTTGTTCAGCATTTTTAGAAATCTATGGCATGTTTTACTTTGCCATTTGTTGGTAAATGTTTGATATTTTAACTGCCAGTCTTCAAACCAAATCCTGCATTAACCTTTGTAGTATAAGTTTTTGTTTGCTTTCTTGTGATACTAATGAAAAGAAATTTATAGGAGAAAAAACCCTTAATACCCATATCTCTGAAAGGCCTGAAAACTTTCAAAAGCTTTGAACCCCAGATTTCTGTGAGCACCTTCAACAATATTTAATTTGAAAGTAAAAGATGGCTTTATATGGTGGAAAGAAATAACAATGCTCAGAATGTATAGAATAGCTTTGAATTGAAGGAATAAACAATACATTGTTTGCATATCTGTTGAAATTCTTATTGCAAAAACTATTTTGTCTGTATTTCCCCCCCGCCCCCCTTTAAAAAAATTGTGTTATTAATTAGTCTCAATTGACTAGCTATGGAAGAAATCAAATTTTCATAAACAGTTATTGGTAGAGGTTGCATTTGGATGGCAGTGTAAAAGAAGAATGTATTTGAAGCATTAGAAAGACTTTAATTTCATTTCATGGTCATTTGGGAGAGGTAAAACCCACCTGTATTGTAAAAGTGACTTGATTAGTGCTTGAGAGCTGAGGAAAGCTGTAGTGTACAGATCAGTCATTTTGGACAGACGTGTTACTGCATTCCCTGTTCGGTTTCCATCAGATAAGCAGCTGTCATAGTGGTGGCACAGCAGCATGAAATACATTAAATATGGTCTTTCTTATGGTCAGTTAGGATGGATTTCTCAAGATGAGGCTAATAAAGACAGACTTGCGTGTTGGTTTCTTATATCTGCTCATAAAGTATACAACATAAGCATCTGTGACTTCAGGAAAGAAAAAAGCTTTCTGCTATGTGTATCTGATCTGGATTTTTCATCTGACATTAGGCAGTTAAATAAGCGAGAGATATTAAAGCAATGTATGGCGAATGCACTGAAGTTTGTTGTTCTGTAGTTTGGGGTTTTTTTTTATGCTAGTTGTATGAATTAAAACTCTTGCTCTTGGGAGAGTTACAGGCTTTGGTAAGCCCAGTGCTCCGAGCTCAGTTTAAGGTAAGTGGGTCATAGCTTTTTGTCAGTAAGCTATTTTGTTTAGCAGATGACCTTGCATATCCAATGTAGCATATTATAAATGCACAATTATAGTAATAATTATGTGCAGGTGCATATGCAAACAATAATAGTTTTTTCTGACTTGCAATTTTTCTGGAGGAGGAAAATAAAAGGAGAGAAAAAATATTAATGATTTTGGCTTACAGGTTTGTATTTCCTTTTTTAGTACTGCAATTTTAACATCTTTTGCTAATTTTCTATGTGGTTAAGGAGGTTTTTGATGGGACATCACGAATTAAGGCAAGAATCTGTACACAAGCCCAAATGTTTAAAGCTTGACACTTTATATTCTGTTATGCAGGCTTTGCACAAGTTGCAGAAGTGTTCAAGTGCTGTCTGTTAGCTGCTTAGTGCTAACCTGAACCACATGCTTTCTATGGTAAAGGCAAAATAGCCTCTTCCTTTTTCACATGTAAGGGTAAGCCACCTTAATTAGTTGACATTTCTTTCATGGTGCTGCAGGTTAAAAGGGTTTATGCAGGTAGATGTTGAGAAGAAATTGACTTACAGGAATTTTTTCACATGGCAAAGCCTTTTGTCTAGCAAGCCTATTAAAGTTTTCAGGATATTATTAAGTGAATAAAATAGTATTTGTGTATGCCAGGTTGCTCAATATATTGTTAAATATGAGAATGTTATCTGTCAACATCTGGGAAACTGCTCAAAAACGGAGTGTTTTTTATCTATTTTTGGTTTGCAATGCTTATCTTTCTGAATAAAAACAGTATTTATATATTTTTCTTTTGATGCTGAAATTCTAAATCTGTGCTCTCACTTGGGGATTGTTTGTGGAGAATGTTCTTGAAGATTTTTATGGGGAAAGAGAGAGGAAATTACTGGGTTTGGTTGCAGCATAAGAATGCTTTGTGGTATTCCTAAACTTCAAAGAATCAGTCAAGACAGCAAGTTGTCTACCATTAAGCATTATGTGAAAATAGCCACTTTGACAGGAGCATTTAATTTTTAGAATTACTTTTTAAAGCAGTTATTTAGAAACTATTGTAAACCTATGCACCTATGCTAACTTTGAACTCAACTTTTTAATTAACTGACTCCAATAGGAGCCATTTCTGACATTCCATTGTAATCACATTTGTGGTTATAAATTGTGTATTTTTTCTTGTATTGCTAGCACTGGACATTTATAGCGTGGGATTGAGTGGAAAAAAGAAGGAACTTCTAAAACTATCTCAAAACAAGTATGAAGTCACTTTATTTGGACCCTAGAATAAGAGTCCACAAGTTCAACTACATGGTTTATAAAATTCTGTGCATTGGTTTGTGTGCCCCAAGGTTGTAAGAGCCCAAGTCTTTGCCCTGAATTTACTTAGATGCCAGATTTTATCACATGCCCAGGACATCACTATCATGGAAAAAAAAGGTGTTTTGCACCCACGTCTTGCTTCAGGCTAATTGGGGCTAACAAATCAGACTTTGCTGTTCTGTAGTCTTTGTAGGAACCCATTCCAGATGGAAATCAATATGCAGCAGGATTTCTGTCTTGTGATTCTTGCATCATACTAACAATTTGAAATATGTTATTTTACATACTGTTTTAAAAACAGGTCTGTTAATAATATGTTAAAGTTTACATGATGTATGTAATTATGTAATGAATAGATAATTTGCTGAGAACCTTACTCCTATGCACTGTATAAAAGCAGATTGAAAAAAATATTACTGCTTGTCTGAATAGTTAACAAGTGAAATAACAGTAATCAGGGAACAAGGTATTTTGTAATCTTTCTACAGAGTGCATATACTTTTACTTTAAAATAATTTGAAATATCTGTGTGATAATTTTTGTCTATACTGATCTGTGTAAAATTTTACAGTTTTCCTTGTCAATTAATGACTTTAAGAGTATATCTTAAAATATCCAGTAATGTTTAATTTTAGTATGAGAAGAGGTGACGAGCTGGATATTCAAATATGGCTTTGTGCAACTTTGCTGAGTACTGTTTTTTGTTTATATTTTCATTGATGCTGTAGTAAAACAAACTTGGAGTCTATTTTCCTGTTATATGGGAAAATTGCTAACTTATTCTTCCACGCACTGCTTAGAAATACTAAGACTGAATAATTATTTTAGTCAAGTTAGAACTCTGGACTTCAGCAGTGGTCGTAATCTGTGAGGGAAGAGTTTTAAAAAGACTCTCATATCCCAGGTATGAGTTTGTAAGGAAATTAATTTTAAAATTGTATTTTTACTTGGTTAATGCATTTTAAAGCAATTTTGGCCATATAATAGCAACACTTGATGTTTTGAAAACATGTAATGTAGAAATTAGATGCAAGGTTACTACAGTGACTTTAATGTCTGCATCCTTTAAATTTATGGTTTTATTTTTTTAATGTAGGATATCAGAGTTTTGTTTGTTTTTGTTTTTTCAAAATAAATGTTGATGTATAATGATTCATTTTATATAGCTACTGTTTTCTGGAAACCTAAGCTCAAGGTGCAGATGTCCAAACCTACATTGGACATTCAGTGCTATGTATGTCTGAATGAGAAGTCTAATGTTGACACACGGGAATCAATATCTTTTCACCTTTAGTAAGATTATGTATGAGTTTAAAAGTACATATTTACCATAACTTTCAACTTTACTTTCTGGTTGGCTTTTGGGTAGCAACCTACATGACTTTTGTGGTTAGAGGTGTTGTGTTTGTGAGATTTAAATATTAGTCCACAACATCATGATAGCAATAATCTAGTCTCTTTTTATAGTATTAAAAAGATGAAGCTAATTATTATTTATATTTTTGGAAAGGTTTTTGCCTTCATGCCTCTTGTGGAAGTAGGTATAAAGAACAATCAAGATGCTGAATGCCTTCAGTTTGTTAGCTACAATGGGGAAAGAAGACAACACCTGATTTTGGAGAGCAAAGTTTATTTTTTGTAATAAAAGTCTTAACAGTCTAACATAGTCTGAACTAAAGCATTAAGTATTTTAACTGAAATGAAATGGCAACTGCTTTTCGGAATCCGAGCAATACCTTTACCAAAACATTTATTTTCCATTGGATAAAGAAACTTAGGTTGTAATTTATTGTAAGAAAATATTCAATTTATATAATCTGAAGTACCTGTGTGCTTGGAGATCTTTTAAGTTAATATGTTTATAAAATATTTATAAAATTTTATAGAAACATGAGTTAGTGGACTTGAGAGACAACACAGGGAAATCAGCTGGGGTGTTGGTCATAATTCCGTGTCAGCACGTTGTCTGGAGAGAACTGAGCTAGCTCCAAGTTAAGAAGCATCTGGTAGTAGCATGCATCTGGTAGTATGTTACTTTTCTTTGATTAATCAGTCCTTCATATCAGTACTTGTGGTGGTCCTGCAACTAAAGTTGTTTTATTTTTAATGAGTTAATATTTGTTATCTCTCCATAGCATTGCAGTATGCTATGTAAAGTTAACTTTTTGCATAGCATGACACGTTGGGAAATTTTATGTCAAGTTTGTTGAACATCCCAGATATGTTCATAACCTATTTCCATTTTGCAACAAATTAGGTGAGGAGCCAGGAGGGGTAGCCAAGAAAAAAGCTAAACTCAAAGGTATTTTTAATGTTTTTCATGCGGAACTTTATGCAGATAACGATGTATTAAATGCATGTGCATTACAAACACCAGTTGTGGGTTTTAATGGTTACTAATGCTAGCTATGCTGGCTAAATGTTGTCTAATGGTGTAGCAAACTATTGTCCTTGCAATTTTTCGGTAAGGTTTTTTACTAGCGATTGTAATTTAATGGCAATGTGACTGCTTTCCTAACTAGAGATTATATTTTGTTTGTGCGGATTTTTTTACAACAGGTGTTGTGTTTGGATTGTAAGTAGTTTATGATAACTTGATATTCTGCATGATTTTAAGTAAGAATTTGCTCTGTGTGAAATCCTCTTTTAGTTATCTTTCATGAATTCATGATACTGTTACTATAGTGTAATTGGACTCGAGCGCCTTGATTCTCCTCAGTCTGTACTTAAATAGTTTCATCTATTTCTTTCCTATGGGAAGAGACATTTAGGCAAAGTTCAATAACTTCCCCTTAAATACTATTTGTAGCATTGATTGCAGTGATGATACTTACGCATTTTCTAAAAGCTTAAAGTAGGATAGCTTGCAACCAATGTATGCCATATATTTATTTATAATTATATTGCTGTATGAAGAAGTCATAATGGTCTAAATGTGTTCAAGACATAAAAAGCTAATTAGCCTCAGCAAACACCAAAGTACCAGATGTACTTCAGATGCTTAGCTTTTTAGATCTACTCAGTTATCTCCAGGCAGCGTAGGGCGGTGTAAACAACAGTCTCTATGTTGCATTAAAGGCACTTAGACTTTAAGGTGTTTTTTCTAGCAGTATGTGAAAAATGCCTGCTGTTTGTCATATAAAACTTCACGAGAAAGAAAGTGTATTTGCTAAGGAAAGCTCTCTGCTTAGTTGAATGTGACTTTTCATAGCGTCTTGCATCAAGTTGAAATCTTTAACGTTTGTTCCACATTGTGCTTGGTATAACTTGGTTGCAAACTGTGTGTTTCCAAGACTGTAATAAATGTCACTTAGCAGTTCATTCCCAAGTTTTGGATTATTTTTCAATGTTTGATATGAGAATAAAGAAATGGCTTGATATATTTAAAATGTTTTATGTCAAAAATCATTTGGAAGGAAATACAATGTCATTCCTTTTAGACTGAGCTATGTAATTGAATTGTTCACTCTACAGAAATGTTACACAATGGTTAGAGGCAGATATTACAGAAATCTTACTTACCTGCTTTTTGCCTCAACAGACTGCAGTTTATCTCAAAAGTCTGAATAAAAATAGAACTATTTATATATAAAAATCATTATCACTTCCTTAATAATATGGGAGTATTAATTTTAAGATTAAATGCAAATATTGCATATAGAGATTTAATGGAAAAATCTCTAAATTTTATTGGTTTAAAATTTTGTTATTCTGGAGAATGCTGCTTATACTGATAATTTTTTTCAAAACTATGGGTAAAATGGAAGTAAATATTGAACATTAAACATACTGAACATAAATGTCAAGAATTCCGTTCTGACTTTCGTTATGACATATTATCTGGATTCCCTGTCACAGCCAGATGTGAATTGAAATAGAGAAAATAAGCACAAGAGACACAACTCCAAAAGTAAAACAAACAAACAAAAAGTGTTACTGATAACTGAGAAGCAAAGTTGTAAGATCCAATTTACAATTGTTACTTTGATTTCACTGAATTTGGTCAAACCCAGTTAACTTTTTTGGAGTTGATTTAATTCACAAAGGACATTGCTGTTGATTCTTAATTATGTACTTATTTCTTGTTTTTGTGAAATTTGTACTTCAGATATATTTTTTAAGTCTTTGCTTAATATGAGGTAGCAATATCAGTAAAACGTATTATAAATTTGTGTTACAGTGCTTTAACAATGACTTCTACAATTGTCATACTGTTATCAAAGATTCAAAATTTATTGTTGTTTGCATGCTCAGACAAAAGTGGTTTTAGTATTCTGCAGAAGTTAGCAGTAAGATAATAGAGGCATGTTTTTCACTAGATTAACACTTCATTCAGATGCAGCTGCAGTATAAACTGGGACTATTGGCTGGCTGCATGGTGTGAGAGATTGCTAAAAGTCAAAACTAATTTGTTTAAGTTGCTTAAAGCTTAGAAGTTAATGATACAAGTTCAAATCTAACAAGCATTAAATAGGAATGTGATCAAAGCTTTTAGCTAGTTGTTCATAAGATGTTTAGTGGCACAAGAATGGTTCTCTTATTGAACATTTCCTCTTTTTTAAATGAAAAAATAAAAAGTAAAAGAAGCATTTAAAGAACCACTCAAGAAATTAAGGGAGAAACAGGAATCCAAGAAGGAAGAAATCGAAGAAGAAAGAAGGAAAACCAGGAAAGGAAAAGATGCTACTGATCGAAAGGACAAGAAAGCTGTTGATACGAATAAATTAAAGAAAGATTCTGACAAGGCTAAAAAAGACAGAGGAAAAGAAAAAGGCCTGGACAAAAATGTAAAATCCAAGGAGACTACGAGAAAATCAGCCAGTGAAAAGGATGGCACTAATCAGGTGGGAAAAGACAAAGAGACAAGAAAGGTAGTTAGAAACCAATCCAAGGAAGACAAGAAAGAAAAGAAATAAACAGAGTTCCTGCTCTGCTAATGAGGAACAGACCTCAAGAATGCGAAATTTGTCATATTTATATGAGTGTGGTAAATATGTCAGTAAGAAAATAATATTTTCTGGAAATAAGTGTGAACAAAGGCTATATATAATAATTTTTTTTTAAACTGTTCAGTGTGTATTGGTATTGTAAACAAAACAGAAACATCTGCTGTGAAACTCAAGTATGTATGTATAGTAATATGCCTGGCTACCAATGTGTATTGAAAACAGTCAAAGTGATGCCAGTTACTTCAAGCCTACTCTAAATAATAGGTTTGGGTTATTTTGGGTTTTTTTCTTTCTTTGTTTACTTGTATTTAGATACTATTTGCTTGATGTGGTGATGAAATTTTAATGTCCTTATGACATGCAGGTTGAAAAGCAATATTAAGAGGTTTATGTGGACATACAGAGTGGAAGCTCACATGTCAAAGATTTCTATTTCACAGAAAAAGCCAAGAAGAGCATTAATGAATTGTAGTGTCATAGGACCTTAGCAAATAAATGTAACTTATTCCCTGCTAAACTATTTTCCCTAAGGAAACTATTTTTTTCCTGAGAAAACTATTTCATACACAAATATTCAAACCAACTTTAGTGTTGTACTTATTTATGAGACCCCAGAGTATACTCAACCAAAATGTTGCAACATTTTTGTCTATTGATATGTGATAATATGTTTCTGCTTTTCTTCCATTCCCTAATTATTTATTTTATTTAGCTTGAAATATTTAGCTTGAAAAGCTTAATCCATTGTAACTTTTTATTTAACTATGTCCTTACTTTTCCAAATTTTCCAGCCTTTTGGTAATGAATACTACTGAAAATTAGGCCACCTATTTCACCGTTGATAAATATTGTTGGATTCCAGTGACATTTAAGATGTGATCTGCTACTACTTCACTATTCTGGTTGAACTTGTTTAGAGAACAGTTTATGGATTTTTGCAACTATTATTTTCTTCAACACCTTTGAAGTGCATGATTCTTCTATAAGCAAGGTCCTGTGTTAGTTTGCTCTTACAGCTTCTGTATTTTTAGCATCAAGGAAGGATTTATCTAGCAGTCTCATTAGAATAAATAAAGTTGCAAAACATGTCTGCGGAGATATTAGAGAGATTTCAGTATGTTATTGAATCTATACTTTCAAGTTTATTTGGAAATCAATATTTTCTAAATAAATTTTAGAGGAAGTATATTGCAAACAGTTGCACAATATGATTACACAGGATTCAGAACAAAATTTGTAATGAAAGTTTAAGATTTATTCTTGTTACACTGCAGTATTTGTTTAAAGAAAACAAAACTAAGGAGTGAAATTGAGCATAAGTATATATATGCATATGGATGGTAGTGTAAGATTGAAGTACTGAAGGTTAATTCTGTTTGTGGTTTTGCTAAAATTTTGTGTATAGCAGTTGGCAATACTCTTATCTCAGCCCTCCCATACATATGTCTGTAACATGCTTTGATCCCTAGAGTTGTAAGATGTGATAATAAGGCTAAAGATGATCTGTTTTTTTTTTTTTAGAGGAAATGAAGCATTGTTCAAATAGTTATGAAAAATAGTTCAAATTAAAGCTATAGAAAATAGTACAGTAGCTTAAGATTCTAACTCTGATAATTAACAGAGATGATATACCAAGGTATTTTCTAAATATTTATAAATGCATGAAGAGGGAGGGAATAGATGTGCATTGTAAACATTACAGTGCTTAGCAAAAAGCATGACAGAATGAAGATCTAATAAATACACTTGCCTAATGAGCATTCTCTTTTAGGTTTTTGGTGATGATAGATGTATTTATTCAACTTTGCTTTGATAAGTGTTAAAATGCATATTTGACCAGAGGAGCATTCAAATCCCGCTTCTCAAGGATGGTGGCACAGTGGTATAGTGCACATCACTTTTTATTTTCTCCCGTAATGTGACAGAACTTGTAACTGTGTGGGAGTGAAATTTGACATGAATTGCTTTTCTGATTAGCATATTGTTGTATCTATCACCCAAGGTTTATCTAGTTCTAACGAAGTTGGGTTGGGGGGTTTTTTTTTGGTCTTTTTCTCTTTCCAAAGAAAATTTTATTTGAGCAGCACTCCAGGCTATACAGATAGCCACAAAATAAAATACTTTTGGCTCAGAGATCTGTTGTGTCATTGTATATGTCTTTGAAATATTATTGTTATCAAACTTAATGCAGCAAGTTACCACTTAAGGTCAAAATATTCACCGAACAAGTAAAAAATGAGTGCAACTTAATTTTAATAAACAGAAGAAAGAAAAGACTATCTTACAAAAAGTGAATGATTTAACATATTACATCCTCAACAGGATTGAATAGAAATCAGTTGTAAACGCAATAGATGTGTATAAAAAGCTTGAAGAACAAGTTGTGAAATGTGCAAGTGAAACAAAAACATTCTCTTGTTAGTCCTGTCTTTCCTGTTAAATACGCATAGTACCTGTTGGTTGTGAAATATTGACTGTCTTTTGAAATGCTTTGAAGCAGAGCAAGTGGTTGTCTGGAACTGGGGCTGTGGGTTATTGGAGGATACAAAGACTTATTTAAAGTTGCGTGTGTGTAAGGAAAGTGAACTATGTTTGTGAAAGCAACGTGGCTGTTCTCATGCTTCCGGATTGGGAAGAGTGAGACGGTGACTAATATGAGAAACTGGTTTTATCTCCAACCTAAGATGATTGTAGAAGGAAGTAACTTCTCACCCTTGTAGCCATGAATATTCCTGCAGCAACAGATGAATGCCTTAATAATAATCTTTAGTATTTTAGGTGGGGGGCTTTTAATGACAGAAGTAAATTGGCAAAATACTAAGTGTAAATTTGGCTTTTTTCTTCTAGTTTCTGATTTTGATGCCAACAGTAGTGGACTCTTAGTTACAGTACTTTTGAATACAGCCTAACTACTTATTTTCAAGTCGTTTAAATTTAAATAATATAAAAAGATAGACTTAATTCTGTTATTCTGTTGCCGTTACTTGAAATAAATACACATTTTTCTCATGATGCATAAAATAATAACATCTCTCTAGTTTACACAAATTTGGTTTGAGACATTCTGGTCCTATTTGTATTGAGGCTTTTTGACTCCAATAGAAATGTGGTAATTATTATTGTTTTAATTTTGCTTACTTGAAATATAATACTTACTCCACTTAAGAGTTGCTCTTACAAGATTGCTAGTACTATAGGACAAATCCTCTGCTTTCTTAAATACTATTTTTCAATTGATTTCCATGTATACAGCTGTTGAAAAGCTAGTTTGCTTTGGGCAGTGTGCATACGTGTGTTGAGAAGGTAGTCTTAACTTAAATGGCCTTGGGTGTAGGATTATAGGAGAATGCTATTTGGAAGGAACTTTAGGAGGTGCTTATTCCAACATCCTGCTCAAAGCAGGGTCATTTCAGAGCAATGACCAGGTTAATCTGGCCATTATCTGGTGTGGTCTTTAAAACCTCCAAGGATGGGGATGTACAGCCTCTCTGTGCAGCCTTTTCCACTGATTTCACTGCCCTTGTTGGAGGGTGTGTGGGGAAGGTTTTTCTTATATCCAGTCTGGGCCTCTTGTATAGGTCTTGCTTGAACCTTCCTAAAGGAGAGTTGAGAGGAGAATTAGTCTAATACCAATACATTCTTGAGCATATGGTGTCTTGAGATGTGGCATGATCTAGGACAGCTGTATCTTCATCTCCTACCATTGTGTTGATCATTGCTATTATGGATTGCTTTGTTTTCATTGTGTTTTGATCTAGAAAGACTCTGTGGTATAGGTAGTCAGGATCTTAGTGGTGAAATTCCATCGGTTGTACTTTCTCTGTAGTCATTTAGTTGTCAAAACAAGCTACTCTCTTAATCATGTCTTCTAAGATGAAACGTGAATTCAAAATACTGCTTTGCATTCTGTGCAGCTTTTTATAAAGTTCAAATTAGTTCTTCATAGAACTTATAATATTGATTATATGAAGCACATTTTGCCCAAATTGAAAACAGTGAGAAAAACTTGCTGCCTGTTCTGTTACTAGATACTGAATAGATGTTTAGAATACCAGTCATTTATTCAGTTACTTTGATATAAAGGCAAGTGCTTAAATTTCTGTCCCTTTTTTCCTCCTCACTGTATGTTTGTGTTCCAAACTTCTTTGTTTACTATCTGAATACACTTTAGTCTTTGTATATATCACTGTATATTACGACAGCCCTGTAATTGTGATTGTTTGAATGCATTTTTGGAGAGTGTAACATCAGTTAATTTAATTAAAAGAACTTTCTTAGTTTATAACTGAATCAGTTCAAAAAGGGCATAAAGTTAACTTTATAACTGAAAAATGCAGGCCTTAAAGAAAGATCTGTCCCAGCACAGCCAACATCACCAGAATCTGAGGAGGCTGTCCAGCCTGCTGAAAAGTCCTACGATGAATCAGGTAAGACTTTGCATAAATCAGAGGTGAAACAAAAGACATGATTCTTCATTTGGGTTATAGTTCTGTTTCATTAACATGCAAACCCTTTCCAAGATTTCGTGTTGCTTATTTACTGAAGTTTATTTAACAGGAATCACTGTTGATAACTTTGTATAAATCACTGACCATGAAAAGTGTGAAGTTTTATTGTATAGAAGAGCCTCTTGTCAGCTCTCATGGTTACCATTGTAACCAAATCACACAAGAATAATATTCTGATGATGTTCAGTTCTGATTTAGATACGTTTGCAACTGTATACCCAGCCAGAATAGCAGCAGATTCTTCACCTTAAAAAAGAAACAAAAACCCCTCAATACCAACTTAATAACATAATCAAATATTCACTTTTTCACTAAACTGAGTAGTATATATTAAATAAAAAGAGCTCCTACTGTTGAAAAAATAATAAGCAGTTTTAAAGTCTCATACTATTAGTAGAATATATTAGGATTAAGAGGGGTTCAAGAAAAAATGTATTTACATTTCAGGTATGTGATTTGCATTTCAGTGTTGTTCAGAGTACATGTATTTTCCTGTTCCTTGAAGAGGCTTATCCTGTGTGATGTTTATGTGAACCTAATACAAAAACCCACAAATAGGAGCATATGGCCGGTAAAATGGAATATAGCTTTTGTTTTAAAAGACTTACATTACTTTGCTTAAATTACCATTTATAAAACATATCCAGTTAAGATATGAATTCCTATGGTTTGTTTGTTTGTTTGTTTGGGGGGTAGGGGCTGTTGGTTTTGGTTTGGGGTTTTTTCCCTTAACTGGTACCATTTTGGATTCTTATTTGAAAATGCAGCTGTTACCTGGTTTGGAGCTGTAGGGTTTCTCAGTATTAATTTCAGGACATTCGTATGAAGACCATACTTCATACAAATTCCTATTATGTCGTGGGCTGGTGTGTTAGATAGCCATCACTTGTCCCTGAAACCAGTTTTTGCTTTCTCCTGGCAATTCATAGCAGAACAAGACCTTGATATTGTAATGTTAGTATCTATTTTCCCTGTTTATGAAGTCAACAAGACCCTACTTTTGCAACTCACATTTTGTTGTCAAATACGACATTCTGTTGCTGCTGCCTAAATTGTAGGAAAGTAATGGATGAAAGTGTTAGTAAAATAATTCCTTAGAAGAGAGTTCTTGGTTTGAATACTTACCTGGACTTGTTACTACCCCTGAGAAAAATATATGTGCAGAAAACACAGTGTGGATAAATTCTTCCAATTCATCTTCATATTGATGGATCTAGTATGATTGATGCAATACTTTCTATATTGGAGAGTAAGCAAGACAAAACTGTTTTTCTAATTGTGTGAGTTGCAGATGTTCACGAGGTCAGTCTCTAGGGAACTTTGTGGAATGGATTAAGAACTTTATGGAGCCTACTAAAAGCTGCAGGCCTTTAGTTCATCTTTAGACTTTGCCTTTTGCACTTACCTTCACTGCAATTTATAATCCTTTTAGAGCACAAGACTGCTGACATAGAATTGGAAGAAGAAATTCGGTCTGTTCTTCATGAAGCTCTCCATTCCCAGCCTGGTAATGCAATAACACTTAGAAGTCACTGAAGAGTTTATAAATACTGCCATAGGCTAGATGAATCTCAGAGTCTGGTTTTGGTATGCACTTAAAGTACTTTGCCTGCATAAAGCATTTTTATCAGCTCATTTGTCATTTTCAAGAAACTTCAGACAGTTCAGTCACCAAATTCTAAAACCGTGTCCTCTTACCCCGAGCTGTTTGTCAGCAATAGCTCAAATCAGTCATTTGACAAAAACTTCCTCAAAATGCTGCATAGAGTGCAAGAATGGATAGAGCAGAGACGGCCTTTACTGTGGGCAAAGAAGGTCCTGGCAAGTTGGGTTTATAATGCTGGAATGTGCAGATAAGTCATCTGTCCCGCTCCCCATTCCCTTTGGAGATTAGTTGGAAAACACAGAGGGTGTACTGAAGACTGAATATTTGCTGGTAATAGAATATGCCGGAGAAAATGTATTCACTAACCATCTGCATTATTGATTAGGAGAGAGACATGAAGATGTAGATGAAAGTGTAAGTGACCAGTGGCAAGTGAAGGAAGAAATACATGGAGAAACTTTTGAAGCTCCTGCAACAGATGACATACTCAGAGAATTTGAAAATGAAATGCCAGAAGCGTATGAAACACCAGATTCAGTTCAGAAAGGTATCTGCATGACTAAATATATTTTAAAATAAATTTACAGAAGAAAAACCCAACTCAGACAAATTAAAATGTCTCATTAAAACCAGAACTTGTAATTTCTGCTTACAATAGAGACTTGGCAAGTGTCAGTCACAGCATTAGTCAGCAAATAAATACATTTTAAATCAAAATAGGATATTTTAGTGCAATGTGTTTTGGAATCCAGGTAACTATATATTATTAGTTACTGGTCTATTGGCTTTCAACAAACAATCTGTGCTCCAAATATGCATATCTCTCCCTAATAGAGGGATGACTGTAATCATTTGGAACGGTTTGGATTGGAAGAGACTTTAAAGATCACCTCATTGCAACCCTCCTGCTATAAGGGACACCTTCCGCTAGATTAGATTGCTCAAAGCCCCATCCGGCCTGGCCTTGAACACTTCCAGGGATGGGGCATCCACAGCTTCTCTGGGCATCCTGTTCCAATGCTTCACCACCCTCACAGTAAAGAATTTCATCTTTATATCCAATCTAAACCTGCCCCCTTAGAGTTTAAAGCCAAACCCTCTTGCCCTGTCACTACGTGCCCTTGTAAAAAGCCCCTCTTCAGCTCCCTTATAGGTCCCTTAAGATACTGAAAGGCTGCAATTAGGTCACCCCAGAGCATTGTGTTCTCCAGGGTGAATCCCAGTTCTCAGCCTTTTCTCATCGGAGGGTGTTCTGTGTCCAGCCTCTCATCTACCAGCACCCCCAAATGCTTCTTGGCATGGCTGCTCTCAATCCCTTCATCCCCCATCAATCATACCTGTATGGAATCTGCTTCCAGACTTTTTGGTTTATTAAACTAAATTTTAAAGTTTATTAACACATCCTTTTCTAGACTTCATTCTCATTCTTCATTCATTCAAAAGTGGCTCCCTAACAGAATGTTATGCATTAACCGTATTTTGAGTCCTGCAGAGACAAAGACATATAATGCTCATATCTTGTCGCCTTGGGGCATTGACAGGATGATAAAAACTGTAGCCAAAATATTAAAGCAGAATCATATGATCTAAATCCAACTAGGGGGAAATTTTTCTGAATGCTTTTTATCTGCTCACTGAAAATTTTACATACCTCTTAATATCTCTTTTTGAAAAACCCATGTAATTGATGCCATGTAAAAGTTTTGATTGCTGAAAGTGCACTGAGATTCTTTCTTCACAACTGAAGTCACTCTTTTCAGTCTGGGTCTGTTATACCTTCTTGTTTTTGTATCTCTTTTATTCATCCACTGCACAAATTAAAGTAGGAGGCTAGAGGAGAAATTCAAATTCCGGTTACTTTAAATCTTTGCAATGAAGAAGGCAAAGTGAATATGTTCTTCTTCCTTCATATTTATATAGAAATTTCTTTGGAGAGTCATCTTTTTTTTGAGGAAATGTGTATAGAGTTTATTCCTATATACATTTTCTCAGTGTTATATCTAAGAATAAAGCTTGAAATATTTTTTTCAGTCTGTATACACATCTTGCTGCCACTGAAGAAATCTGCTTAGAATTTCAGCTGATAAATTTGACTCACTTATGTAAGATCTATTAGAGAGTTTGTATCATATTTTGTTGATTTAAAAATGTTAAAATTTGTACAAACATATTTGTTTCTCAGATGACTATCCTGTGGCAGATGATGTTGGAGCAGTGGAGTCTGAACCATTTGAAGTTCCAGGTATCATTTTGTTTTTCCAAACTCAGTAGTATTGGTTTTCTGCCTAAATGTAACAAGTTACATGAGAGAGAAAAGTAGAAAATGTTAGACTGGCTTAGGAATATGTAAGTTGGTTTTTTTTTTTTTTCTCAAAATAACTACCTGTTATTATCTTGGATATTTTTACTTTGAGATGACTGCTTCATACTTGCTATAGAAAATCTTTATGGCAAATAACAAGTGTCAGGTACAGGAACTTTGCTTTCATGGGTGCAAAAACTTTATTTACTGTGTGTTTCTGGCTGTTGTTTATGATTGGGATCTGGGTAGGCAAGTGATCTGTGGTTGTACAGTCTTAAGTGAGAATGAGATTTATTGCTTATATTGTCTACTTACAGTCTACAAGACTAAGGTTCTTCTAGACTATTTTTCTTGGCATTAGGATCATCCAGTTTTTAACCTTTCCTTCAGGACTGTTTGTTTCTATTTGGCTGACTCTGCTATCAGAGATGGAGTCAACACCAAGGACGTAATTCTGAACTATCCTTGTACTGTCTTTCTGCACACCTTAATATATCTTGAAAGCTTTTTGAAATTTGGCTTGAGCTAAGCCAATTACCTTATAATCATCATCTTATTATGCTTGATATCATGTAAATAGCATTAGCTCATCTTTTCCATTTTGAAGAAGCATTAGGTGGATATTACAGTTTCCCTGCTGTCTGATAAGTATTTTCTTCAGGATTCTAAAAATGTTTGTTTATTGTACAGACAGCCTCTTGCATTTATGTTAGACATTGATTTAAGTTTGGATTAGGCTTCTTATGTTTGACTCAATGTTGGCTCTGGACTTTGCACTCATGTTTGATGCCAAATGTGATGAAAGAATAGTTTTCTTTGTTTGATACAGCTAAAAGTGTTTATTCCAAACTATATGGGAGATTACTGCTTTCCAGTTACTGGTTTAGAATCCAAGTTGTGATGCTTCCAAAGTAAAAGGATAGGTTACTTTACCTGCAGTACTGCATTTTGTCAGATGTGTCACACTGAGTATATTAACGGCATTACAAAGAGTTGTAGTTGTAGAGGAAAATAATCCCCCAATTTAGCTGGGTAATGAAAGAATGTAAATTGCTCTCTGATTCCTGAAGTGGCATACATATTTTGCAAGGCCCATTTCTGGTTCATATATTGTCTTCTATAGATCATCACAAGAGAGCCTCCTGCATGTTAGTAAAGAAGCTACTTTAGAATTTTGAAGATAGGGGACGTTTGCATTTTTTATTCCTATCAGAAAAATCATTACAAAATATTGATGGAGACTAATGGCTCTTGTTGGTCTCGTTTTCACACAGAGAGTATAACAGCGGGCTAGAAAGGAGAGTGCCCAACACCTTCCATTAGATTGCCATGTGTCAGGTTGCAAGTGTCAGTTTATAAAGTTTTGTCAGTTTTCAACTAAGGAGCTACATTCTGCCATGGACACACACATTGTGGATACAAGTTAAAACAATAAATTATTAAAAATATTCCATATTTTTAATTTTGAAATATTTATTTGTTCATATTTAATTTACAGCTTTAGATGATTATGTTGTAGATTTGGAAGAGAGAGTAAGTGATCCAGAAACTCCAGGTCTGTAAATTTTAATTACTTCAAATGATAATATAATCACGCTTTTAAAAATGTTCTAGAAAGTAATGTGTTGTATTGACTGTTTCAGCACAGTTTTATTTTCAAACAGTTTTTAGGTAGTTTCAAGTAAGCCTGGTTTTTTTGCCACTATGTTATCATTACATTTGTGAGCATAACACTCCATGAAACCAATCTACAAATACTTACATAAATATCTTGTTCTGTCAGGAGTCCCCAGTCTAATCAATTGATTGATTGTCCAACACCTTCTTATATTCCTAACTTTAAGCCTAAATACAAATATGTATAACCTTATTATATTGTGTTTTGTGGCGTAGTTCCTGGACGTGTTTTATAATTCAGCAGTCACTTTCAAATAAAATAATGTAGTATTAAGTCAGTATGGTTATTTCTGTTATTTTTGAGCTAAATATATGACCTGTTAAAGTTATCTTGTGTTATTTAGCTGTTGCATGAAAATTCAATTGGAATATAAAATATTAAATATTTCTATTTAAGGTGACTCTGAGGTAATGGTAGAAGATGCTATGGAACATTACACAGGTACAGTCCAAAGTCTTACTTCTTTTTATTGAAGGTTCATTGAATTTTGGCCCCAAACCAAGACAATCACACAAAACCCACCCAAACAAACAAACAAAAAACCACAAAACCACACAACACCCAAGACTTTGGAGCTCATAGATAGTATTTTTTTCAGAATGTAAATAAAAATATAGATGTAATAACTTCATAAGGAACTGATGCTAGACCATCTTCTCTGTAATGTCAGCCAAATGGGCAGAATAATATTTTGAGGCTTGAATTTCCAGGAGAAAGGATATTGGTGTTTGAATTTGTATAGAGGTGTTTTTGTGGATAAAAAAAATTTAAATATGCCAGAGATGATGTCAAGAAGAAAGTATCATTAATTTTTTTTTAAAAGCAAGCAAGCCATAACAAATAGATCCCAAAATTATACAGTAGAAGTTAGCTGTATATATAAGTGATTTAAGAGTATTTTGATTCTGAATTTTAGGTAATTTGTAGATGGCTTCATGAACTGTATGAGAAAGTCTGCTGAAACTGCTTTATCTCTTTTAAGTCTGTCTTTTGATGCCAGAAAATTAATCAGTTCTTCTCACAGGATCTTTTAGATATCTTCACCTTTGCACTCTACTTAACTTTATTACAGTATGAACTGCTGTAGTTTTGGATATATTTTTTGGTCTGAATAAACTCAACATTGTGTTATTTGTGTGCCTTTATTGTCTTAAAATTCCAGGAATTTTCCTACTTATTTTCTTTTTCTTTAAACAGCTGATAAAGTGCATGAAGATTATAGTGAAGACCAAGGTATGATAACTGCTATATTTAGTAAAATTACAGTATAAAAGTCTTTCATTAATATGCAAGTGAAATTACTTTGTTTTAAAATTTTTCAATGCTGCCAGATTACTTTGCAAGTTCTCAGTTAAGGTTTTGAGTTGTCTCTTCACACCCTCTGTGTATGTAAGCAATCAGTAAATCTTTAACACTGGACCAAGTTTAGAGTATGCATATACATTGTATTCCCATATTGGTCCTCTTTGCCATACTTTGTGCATATGTGGAGTTAGAATATTGAAGACTTTTCACGCCCTTTTTTTTGTGAAACCCTGGCCAAATCAACTGTGGTTTATTGCATCTGTATAAGTCAGTATTACCTTTTCACCTTGTGTGCCACTACCAGTTCTTTGGAAATTACTGTTTTAGTTTGATTTGGTTATTGATTTGCTAATGCTTGCTGAGACCAAATCAAAAAGTAACTAAGAAGAATAGTAGTCACAGCTTTGAAACATAGGTGCGTTGTGATTTCTGCTGTGATATCCTTCTGGAGACTACCATACTTCAGAATAATTAAGCATATTTTTAAGGCAGTCTTGTTTATTCCCCATGTTTATGTAACCTGAGCAAAGGACAGAGTTTCTTAACTTCAAAATCTTTGCAATAGAAAACCTTGAGGTTCATTCTTTGTCATCAGGAAGTAGATTACAACATCCATCTTTGGGATAGAAGTCAAAATACCATTGAAAGACTTTCAGTGGCTCAAAGGTATATTTAGCCCTTAGCCTATGTCTTTTTCAGTCTACAGAAAATAATTATTTGCCTCAGTTATGATGCCCTTGACAAAATGCCTTAGCATTAATAGGATAGAAAAGAGACCTCTAGGTTTTTCCGGGGCCTATTTTTCACTTGCCTTCCAAGAGATAGCTATTTTATGATCAGTTCCTGATGAAGAATCACTTCTATTACTTCTCACTCCTAAATATGAAGAAGTAGAAGTTTTAATCTTTCCTTTTTCATGCTTCTTCATGTGTAGTGGTAACAGAAAATGCTTCCATGCCATTGTGAAGAGACGTCTATATCTGCTTTTTCACTAAGTTGATCAGGGAGGTTACCAAAGTAATTTGTATCAGCTTTTCATAAAATCAGTTCCTAAACCATTTCATATTCTGCAGTCTCTTCTGGCACCCTGGCACAATAACAGTGATTCACTCTATTTAGTGACTCATTCATGTGCTTCAGCAAGCAGTGGTTTCATGTGCCGTTGCCTCTGTGTGCTGCAATGACGGTTTTAAATAGTATCAGGTAAATTCCCTTACTTCTTTGTTCTCCCGGCCCCTGGGTCGGGGAATAAAGACTTGGATTGCTGCTGCACGGAGTCCCTCTCTCCTTCTTTGCCTCTGCCTGTTGCAACTGTGTCATCCGACTGCTGCCAGCTCCTCGCAGAGGCTTGGAGCAGATTGCTCTCTAGGGAGCTAACACTCGGCCATCTAGCTTTTATTTGTGCTGCTGCCAGGACACTCGAAGCAGGTCGCCTGCTTGGCCTCCGGGCGGTCAAGCGGTCAGCGCGACACTCTTCTAAATCCTCTGATTAGGATGATAAGGAGAATAGGAACTTCCATTCTTTTTCTCAAAAGGAAATGTTAAGGTAGCAGATTACTGTCAAAAAAATTATTATTCTTGGTTAATAACTTGCTAGGCTTCTTTATGAAGTAAATTATTCCCGCAGTTCAACATAATCCATTGAAAACTACTTTTTCCCTGATAAAGGTCCACCTTTGCATTACATAATTTTACCTTGCTTTCAAGTTCTCCCTTGAAGACATTCTGGTTGTGAGAGAAAGCACAGTGTGTCCTTTATCCTTTTTAGAGGAATTTCATGTCAGAGCTCCATCCTGAGGTACTGTAGAAGAAAAAGACCAGTGCCTTTTTGTGACACATCATTTTTTCCCTCTGTTTTCCGTCTATGGAGTTTCAGGGCATTTGTGTTCAGTCTGTGGAATTTCAGAGAGTTTGTGTTCATGTGCTAGACACCATTTTAGCAGTTGTACCTATTTTTCATCCTTGCTGTCTCTAGGCCCATCTTTTGTGTACCTTTTGACATGCTTTTGGTTGGATTGAAAGTGAAACAGATTTGCTTTGTTTTTGGAGAAGAGCAATTTTAGCATCATTTTTCTAAAGTCAAGGATGGGATGGAGGCCATTGTGGAGATCTGAAATTCCTTCTCTCAAATGTAAAGTTTGTCGTTTTGGTGTGGGCTCCAAAACTGCTGTTGAATTACACAAGATTTACATTAAAGCCTTCGTACACAATTGTCTATGAAACAACAGAAGTATAAGCTTCTCTATTCCAGAATCAATTTGTCTTCCTCATCTCTATCAGATGTTTTTCCCTTCTTCTTGCAAGACCCTCTGATGAAATATTTTCTCCAATCCTGCTCCTTTCTAGAGTTCTCAAAGCTGAGGGCAGTGCCAAGATGATTGTTACCCAGAGCAGTCCAATTCCTTTTGTGACTCTTGCTTCATATGGCTTGGTTCTTAATTCAGATCAGGAACCAGCTCTAATTGGTTTGCAGTTCCTATAATCACATCACTGAGGCTATTGCTAATGCTAAAAATTCTTTGGTTGAAATAAGTGTATGTGTCCATGGCGGAGTGTAAATGGATTGATCATAGGACTTGGAATGCAAGAACTCAGTTCTTGTACATAACTTTCAGTAGTTTTATGGTGAGTTTCCTGCAGTTTTTAGCCTTGAAATTGGAGAAAGAAAGCACGTTTGAGATTTTCATCAGAAATAAAGAGTTCTGAATGTTTTTTTAAGGTTATTCTGTAAGAGCTTTTTTCCTAAGGAGTGTAGGAAGAGCTGCGTGACCATTAGTAACTTACAAAACAATATTAGAAAGGTGGTGGGGGGGTTGGGGTATTCTTTTTTTTCTTTATCTTATGTAAATAACTTTTTTCAGATAAGGATTAGTACCGTTAAGATACTGAAACTATCCTAAACACTGAGTGAACTTTGAACTTCTTTAGTTCTAAAATTCACAGTAATTGTATATTGAAAATTTAGACAATTTAGCATTTGGTCTATTTTTAGGTATTACCTAAAGTTAAACATTGAATATTCTTAACGTTTCCTCCTCAGAATTACAAAAGTTACACTGACTGTATTCTATGAATGTAGGAGAGTTATAATAACTGTACAGAATGAAAGATTTATTGTTGTCATTGTTTTTAGCATTTCATCTGTGTAGATAGAAAGTCTTCAAATTTCAGAAATAGGTACATTGGGTTTTGGTTTCTTTGTTTGGTTGGGTTTTTTTGTGTAGAATTTCTGCTACAAGCCCCAGAAAGGGTTCATATATCTATTCAGGCCCCGAAACCAGGGAAAGTTTTTTAAGAACTTTGCATTTATCATTAAAGAAATGAACTGGATGCTTAACAACCAGGAGTTTAGGATACTTTGTGCATATCAACCACACAGGAACTTTATTTTTTCTTTCCTTTCAGAATCAAAACACGAAAAGCAGACTGAGACTCAAGATACAGGTATATACATATATATGTATAAATATTTTAGTCATGTTAGCATAGAAATCATTCACTTAATCTTGCTGTTTATATATATTGAAATACATGATCTGTGTGACCTTCAGTCGTGGCAAAGGTTCATTGCAGTCTCTGCTGTTATAAAGTCAGATTTTTGACCATGAACTGAGACACTTTCTTTTAATGTGCTGTCCTTGAGGATTCATTTTTAAGGTCTCAAGTGACACGAGGTGGGGTATTTGAGGCTTTTAATGGACAGTTGGACCACAGTAGTTCATTGCAGACACTCAACCTGCTTCTTGCAATGAGCCCTGCTCATAACCCTGCAAGCAGTGTGTAAGATCATTCAAACTGTACATGCTGTCAGTACTAGCTCTGCTTTGATGCAGACTTTTGCTGGTGCATTTGTCTAATTAGTAGAAGGAATTGCAAGTTATTTGTCTGCAGTACTCTCTCTGGGTTCTGTGTACTTTGTTGTCTTGAAATACCAGCTCTTTTGAGAGTCATCTCAGATAGCTGATTAAAAAAACCCACAATCATTTAGTTTAGAAGGAATTAAAGACATTCTCTAATGTAAACAAATTGTATCTACTTTATCACCTTTTTCATAATCTTAGGAGGACAATGAAGTGAGTTTAAAGGTGCCCTATGAAGAGAAAACAAAAATAACTTATTTTTTGCGTGTAATCCATAATTTAAATTGTAGAATTTCTTCATTATCCTTCAAGAGGGAAATTTAGATTCACAAATGAAATGCGTGTTTATCCTAATATAAAGACTTTTTAAAGTTTATAGGTTTAAGGGGGTTTTTTTGGTTGGTTTTCACTGTGTCTAGCAGATGGAGTTGATGATGATGTGAAAGATCAAAGTGGGAGTTCTTGATTGTATTTAGAAAGATTTAGAAGTGGTTTTAAAATTTCAGTTTTTAAAGTTATTCTGCCACAATCCAAACAACAGTTGTTGAGAAGGTAAAATTTTGAAATAATTAGCTGATGAATAGAGCCATTTTTCAGCGAAACAGGAAAGAATATTTAAGATCTATTTTTTTCCCTGGAATTCATCATAGCTTCAGTTTGTTAATAACAGTTTTCTGTTCACAGGTAAACATTTCTATGTACTAGCTGTGTTCTTTTGTGTGGTATGTAAATTCCGTCATTTGAGGTCTTGACTTCATTTTTGCTCTGACTTGAATGTTTTCTTAGCTGTTGAGGACCTTCCAAAGGAGGTGAATGAAGCCACAGAGCCAGGTATATATTTTGTAATTATGAACTTAAAGTGTCTTGATGAAATTGATGCATTTGAAAATCTGGATTTAAAAAAAAAAACAAACAAGCTCATTGTACACTTTTTCCTTTTTTTATATATAGAGGAAATGAATGAAGAATTTGATATTGCTAAAGACCTCTCAGGTACGAAATTTTTTAGCTTGTGAAAAAGCTTTTTTCTTCTATTTATATTTGTTAATATAATTAAGAAACAAACAAATGAAAAGCGAAGCAGAGAAAAGAATCATGGAACAGTTTGTCTTGGAAGGGGCATGTAAAGATCATCTGGTTCAATGTCCCTGCCATGTCCAGTGACATCTTTCTCTAAGTCAGCTAGCTCAAAGCGCTGTCCAGCCTTTGAACACTTCAGTGGTGGAGCATCCACTACTGCTCTGGGCAATCTGTTCCCAGTGTCTCACCACACTCATCATAAAAAGTTTCATTCTGATGTCCAATCTCTATCTACTTTCTTTCAGTTTAAAATCTATTGTCCTGTTGCTACAGGCATCAGTAAAAAGTCTCTCTTCTTAAAAGATCCCTTACTGAAAGGCTGCAGTAAGGTCTCACTGGAGTCTTCTCTCCTCTAGGCTGAACAACCCCAAGTCTCTCAGCCTCTCTTCATAGGAGAGGTGCTCCAGCCCTCTGATCACCTTTATGGACCTGCTCTGAACTTGTTCTAACAGGTTGATGTCTGTCTTGTACTGCAAACTCCAGAGCTGGATGCAGCAGTCCGGGTGGGGTCTCATGAGAGACTCCTCTTTAGATGCAGCCATGGATGCAGTTGGCCTTCGGACTGCGAGCACACACTGTCGACTCATGTCCAGTGTTTTATCCACCAGAATACCCAAGTCATTCTCCACAGGGATTTTCTCAATCCCTCCCTTCCCAGTGTATATTGATATTGGAGGTTGCCCTGACCCCAGTGTAGGACCTCGTACTCGGCCTTGTTAAACTTCATGACGTTCTTATGAAGTACTTAACTCTGTTCCTCAAATTGGAGCTCTGTGGTAATTTTCCACATTGCTTCTCAGAAAGATTGTTGTAAGTTTTTGCTTGCTGTATTGTTATTGAGAAATTTTAAATGAGTACTTTGTCAAATGTAATTTGAAGATTTGCTCCAAGAAGTTAAAAATTATGTTGTTTTTTTCAAACAAGATGTTGATTCAGTCAGCTAGAGCAAAGCAATCTAAGCAGTTTAGCATGAGCACAGTGTGTAGGATTTGATGCTATATTTATTTAGATTTTCTATTTAAAAAATGCATTCTAGTATAATTAAAGAGATGGCAAACATTGTTTCACTCACACAACAATTGTAACTAAAATCACTTTTGGGTGTGTAATAGGAATGGAAGTCAATAACAAGGAGGAGCTAAACTTTTGGATGTGAAATGCATTCGGTACCTTTTTTCTACTCTTAAATTAATCTAATTGGTTGGTTCATAGTTTAAGTCTGCCTTTTTGAGATACTGGTTCAACTGTGTGGCTGCCGGGGAATAAAACCAATGTGAATGGTCTGTATATAACTTTCAACTCTTATTTTCTTTGTAACAGTAGAAAGTAAGCAAACAGAAGATGATGTGGCCGTTGAACCAGAGGAATCAGGTTTGTATATTGTTTTTTGCATGAGTTTGCTACTTAAAAAATAATTGAGAACTATAAAGATTATGGAATAGAATGCTATGCTGCAATAAAAATACATTTGTAAGTTTTTCTTCAGCTGTTTTCTTTCAAGGACAAACAGATCTGTGTTGTTAGAACCTAGCATCTTGGTTTTTTCAATGGCATTATTTCATGGCTTAGAAAGCACTCTTCAGTTTTAGAGCTGAGAGTGCTCCCAGTTCAGAAAAACTTATTGATAAAAATGACCATATTTGGTCATATGATGAAACCGAAAATTTCTTTTCTATGCTCTGTTTCCCACCAGTCAGGCAGTAGTGCATACTCAGGAAAGAGGATATATGTTAGAAATAACATTGAATGTCTCCCCAGCTTTGAGCTCTTTATTTATGGGCTTCCCAAGTCAGAGAATATATTTGCCTTTCTTTGATTCTTCCTATTGTCTACAGCCAGCATCCTGGCTATTGTGAAGGGGTTTTTTTTGTGAGCCTGACTCCAAGAATGAATAGGGACTGTGTGCACCCTTCAGTCTGTTACCATTAATAGCAGTTGGTGATGTGTGACATGTCTAATTTAAACATACATATGGAATTAAAAAGAATTGAATTTTGAAGTCAAGTATTTCACAACTACAGCTGGGAATGCAATAAGTGTATGAATGTTTTCTAAGCCCATACGTAGTAGCATGTGAAACTGTGGGATATTTGTGCTTTGGATAGTATAGTTTCAGAATTTTGAAGTATGATTTCTGGAACTGTGCCATCCTGCAATTTACTTATTGTCCTACTTAAGTATTAGTCTTTCCTTTGGAAAACTTCAGCTGAGGAAGAAATTTGTATCCCACTTTTGCACAAGTAGCGTTATGGAGCCATCTTGTTGGGTCACTTTGAAACATAAGGGGAAAAAGAAAAGAAGCTTTTTGTAAATATTTGGGGAGCAGTCCAGTTTGAATTAATTTTACATTTTTGATTTACAGAAATACCTGTTAAAGCTGAGGATTATTCAAATGATGTTCAAGTGGGTAAGTAAATCTTAAGTGACTGGGGTTTTTTCATTAAAAAATGAAGCTTTAGCTACATGAAAATTTGTAATCAAATTACTTTGTGGAGAGGCATGAAGGGGATGTCATTTTGTGAAAGCTGCTTCTTGGTTTAAAAGTAATAATTGTTCTATTGTACTTGATAAATGCCAGTTATAGTTACTGGCTGATATGAAAGTGTTCCAAATAAACTGAGTAGTTCTAATTTGCTACTTAATTTTTACTGATTTCAGACAATCTGAATACTTTTGAAAGGGAAATAGAACAATTTCAGGTCTCAAAGTAAGTGTGTAGTTCTCTCCAGAGTAGTTGTCATGGACAACAGTAGTGTTACTTCTCTGTGTGTCAGTCGGATCTGTTGGAGCCTGACCGTGGCACATTCTTTGGGCACTGCTCTGGAAACAGGAACTGTTTTGTCATGCCATCACATTTTTCTTGGCATAACTGATTTTAAGAACGGAGCACTGCCAGTACTTCCATCTGTTGCCTGACAGTAATAAACATAGATTTTACCAAAACAATTTTTAGAATAGCTAAGTGGCTTCTAAGACTGCATATTTTTACATTTCGCCTGCTTCTTGGAGTTCATTATTAGAAGTTGCTAGTTTGTTCGTTGTAACAAAGCAGTTTTGGAGAGTGAAGCACTGGGTTGTATCAGAGAAGCTGCAATCCAAGGGCCTTGATGGCTGTATTTTTGGCTTGTGCTGATTAGCCTGTGCACTTCTCTTGGTTAGTTAATCTTTGCGCTATGCAGAAGCTTTTACAAGGTATGGTGCCCAGAGAGGTGGCGGTGGGGGGTTGTTTCTCCTTGCAGGAAAGGAATCTTGTATTTGGTTCTTGGTCATGCCAAAAGTAGCCAGATAAGTAAAAAAACATAGGAGACTTTTGTGGTTGCCCTGTACAAATTGGAGGCATGGTTTAGTTCATGTTTGAATTTGTAGGCTGAACCTCAGCTGAGGTGATTTGAAATGCACATATTGGTATGTAACTGGGTTGTCTGCAAGGTCTTTCTAACCTGTTCATCACAACAGCCACATGGTGTGTTGAAATGTTTGAAGCCACAGGTATTAATTAATACATATCTTGTCTTAAAGTGTTTTGTTTCATAATGAGTACGAAATATTCTTAACCAAAGCTTATAATCAGTGTAGGAACAAACAGTAGTTACCTTTGACAGCATGGGCAAGAAATTCAGCAAAAGTAGTCTTCACTCTTTGTTGTGCCTTAAGTTGGAACTCTAGAAGAGGGAAAGATGTTTTCTCTCAGAAAATATTGCTGTTTAAAGTTAAAATAACCAAAAGTCCCTTACAGGACTATTGCAAAATTTCAACAGTAGATAATTCCACTCATTTGAGGATATTGAGATGATTTCTTGATTTATAGATACTATTTTAAAATTAAATTCAAAATCCTAGTGCCAACTTGAAATCTTTAATTCTTGGGTTTTAGGACCATATTTCTAGCACTTTTTGTGTTGTAATTTATGGCTCAGTCTTGCAGTAGTATATTAATTTTCCTACCTTCAGAAAAGAAAAATTTTAGGTGATCTGTGTAGTAGGGGTGTTCACCGAAATATGCCATTTCAAATCATAGCATCATTTAGGTTGGAAAAGATCCTTAAAGTCAAATCCAGCAGTTGACCTAACACTGCCAAGTCCACCACTAAACCATGTCCCCAAGCGTCACATCTACATGTCATGTAAATGCCTCCAGGGGTGGCAATTCCACCACTTCCCTGAACAGCCTGTCCCAATGCTTGACCACCCTTTCAGTGAAGAAAGTGTTCCTAATATCCAATCTAAACCTTCCCTGGAGCAACTTGAGGTCGTTTCCTCTTGTCCTGTCACTATTTACCTGGGAGAAGAGACTGACCCCGACCTGGCTACATCCTCCTTTCAGTCACTTGTAGAGAGCGATAAGATCTCCCCGAGCCTCCTGTCCAGGCTAAACAAGCCCAGCTCCCCCAGCCNGCCACTCCTCACTTGTGCTCCAGACCCTTCACCAGCTCCTCTGTCCTTCTCTGGACACACTTCAGCACCTCAATGTCTTTCTTGTAGTGAGGGGCCCAAAACTGAACACAGGGTTTGAGGTGCAGCCTCAACTGTTCTGAGTACAGGGGAACAATCACTCCTTTAATTGCAGATGTATTTGCAAATAAGATGGTGGAACTGAACCTTGTTGTATACTTTCCTTTTGTTGTACTGTGCTACTAAGAGTCTGTACCATTTTGAAACAGTGTTAGAATGAGAAATAGCTTGTTTTACGTTGAAATAGTATGCATTTTGTGATCCTTTCAAAAGGTCTTTTAGATTTCTTTTTTTTTTTTTAAACCATAATGGCTTTCAAAATTAGTGCAACACACCATTTAAATCACAAAATTACTCTTACCTCTATCCTGGCATATCTTGTGGAAACACATAATAGCAGCAGCTCTGGAAGGAATGAATTATTTTCTTTTTCCTTTCACAGGGTAAAAAAGAATCAATCAAAATGTGTTTATTTAGTTATTAAAGACACAAGTAATTATTAGATGTAGTACAGTGTACATGATTCTTTGTTGAGGAAGTAGAAAATGAAAATAATTTGATCAGCACAAAATCTGCGCAGTGCACCAACTTATTCAAGAATCTTTATAATATCTGTAATTATGTGGGAACCACCCTGAAGACAGAAGAACCATTATTTATAATTTTTTCTAAAAATCTTACTGTTTCAGCACATAAAGTAAAATTCAAGTAGCATCTTGGGAAACTGAGAAAAGAAACAGGACATAAATAAGTTGCTGAACATGAATAAAAATTTTATTAATATTAAATTATTATTTCTTCCTGCTATTAGGTATATTTACCTGTCTTTTTTTGTATGTGAATATTTCACATTTAAAAGCAACATTACTCTCAAATTTTCCTCTTAGATTATGATATTCCTGTTTACCAGGGATTTTTTAATATATCTTATTTATATTGGAGGATTCAGTATGGGGATTTTGTTGTCAGAAGTCTTTCTTTGTTCATGTGATTTTACTTCATCAGTTATTCAGAATATGCCTATTCTTTAGGCAATAATAATAGTGAAGTTCATTGTATTGAATACAGTCAAGGACTGTCTTCTGAATGAAGAACACCTTTACACACATAGGCATTTTTACATATATGAAAGATATTTCTGTTTATGTAATAAAAATAACTTCAGGCAGCATAAAAGAAATTGAGAAATGTCACTGTAGATTCCTTATTCTGTACTAGTATAAATTCATGCAACAGCATTTGCATGGTGGCTCCAGTTTGTATCATGCTTGGAGCACTTGTCTGATTTTTAACAAAAACATAGGAACGTAGTTGTTTTGGAAAGAAAATGGGAGATAGTTCAGAGGTTGAATTTAGCTGTGGGGAACATTCTCACATCACCTGTGAAGAGATTGGGTGTGGGATTTGAATATGCTGGAGTGCAAGTCAAAAGTTTTTTGCTGACATATCACGAAAAAGGTAATTAGTCAAGTACATCTTTAGGTATCTGTAGGTACTGTTTTCCAATTTTCTGAGTTTACTGCTGAAACTATTGTCAGTATTCTTTTCCAGACGTAGGCTACTTTAGCTGCAGTTATAGTCTGCATTTTTATAAACTAATGCACTTAAGTGGTATGATAGACCAGCTTGAAATATTACGATTCAGGTTTTGGCTAATCCTGTTTTATACTTTCACATAAATTGCAGTGGTTGTGATAGAGTGGTATTTGTTGGACACATATTTTAAGGGAGACATTCTGGGGTTTGGGGTTACCATTATTCTCTGTATTTGGATTTTTATCCCTCTTGTATGTGTTCAGATTTAAGATATCTGTGATTTGTTCCACTCCTCCCCTTCACCTTGTGTCCTTGACATTTTTATAACCCTAAATTTATTTTACCAACTGCTGAAATCCCTTATGTGTAGAGAAGTTTCCACTTTAGAACTTTGACCCTTCCTTATTCCCTGGCTCCTCTTTTCCAGTTGTCTTTGACTTGAACAAATAAAACCCCAAGCCAAAGCAGCAAAAACCCCAAGCAAAAAAAAAATGTTTTAATGGATTTGTGACATGGCCTAGATTTCCTTTACAAGGTAAACGAAGTGCCATATGGTAATAAAAAATTTACTGCTGAGATAAATATTTAAAAGTTTACGTTTCCCACCTTACACAGCAACTTTGTGTACATTCATTATGGTAGCTCCTAGAAATTATAGCTTTCTCATATTAACAAGTCTGATACAAAGTTGCGTTTTTTAACATTGAAGATTTTTTTGTTGTTGTTTTAGAGGAAGTTGTGTTTTGGTTGGTCCTTTAATATAGATTTCCCCTTATTTTTTCAGATACTTAAAGCTTCAAAAGAAAAGTCCCTACATCAGGAGGACCAGCCCTAACCATACGCTACAAAAGGGGAGCAGATGGTTGTAATAGATCTTATGATGTAATTACCAAGCAGTTCAGGGTTTGGGGAATGAACACTAAGATGCTGTAAATGGGTTTTAGCCAACTGTCATTTTAATAAGCATTTTTAACACATGGTTGTTTAGTTTACATTCCTGTCTGATATTTTTTTTTTCCCCCTTGGTCAAGTTTAGTGAATTCATTATTTTTCTTCTGTGTTTGTGACAGAGTTGCAACTTAGAGCTGCATTTCATGTACTGTTTAAGCAATTGTTAATATTCTATTTATAACATAGCAGCAAGTACATTTTTTCAGATTTTAATATATATCTTTTGTTGTGGATTCATACAGTATGTACAGAGCAGTTTGGTCAAATGAAACATATAATATTACGAATTTTTAAATGTTTCATAACTGCTGATATAGCATACACCCTAATGGTACTTTATTAAAAAACCCTAATCAGGCACACACTATGCTGTGAAGTTTGACTTCTGTCTCTTTGCACTGATGTTATGTCAACAGTTACACTACATGAATTTCAGGTGAATTTTAAAATAGCCTAACAAGATACAAAATGTGTGTTTAATTCATACTAGTAAAAGGTCAGATTACTAAATTAGTTTTCAAAAACCCTTTATGAGTTAATTAGCACTTTTTTTATTTATGCCAACTGATTTTTCAAGCAAAAATGTCTGGAGGCTATATGATAGCCTACAGGGATTCAGTGGAAATTTGCAACAAAACTGAATTGCTGGAATCAGGTTGAATTAAGTAAAATTCTTCTGGTTTTGTTTGCCTACCAATATAATGATCTCAAAGCTGGATCTAATAAGCTTTATATTCAGTAAATTATTTTAAAAGTCAAATTTGCATAAATACTTGGGTTGCAAATTTTATTTAAAAAAAAAGAAAAAAACTTTAGAAGTTCAACCTTAAGGAAAACATTATGCCAAAATTTAAGACCTCCAGTTATAAATGCTCATATAAACGGTACATCTGAAACTTAGACTGTGAGTGATTTCGAATTTTAATATAACAGGTGTGCTTTTTACCTGTTCTGTGCTGCTGTTCCACAATTACAAAGACATATTTTATTCTTTGGTATTTTGCATGTGTTCCTTTTTGGCTCAGGAATAATTGCTGTGATTTTAGGAAGTTGCCAAGCCTGTTACAAGAGCTTAGGAGAAATAAAGTAAGATAAATTTAAAAAAAGAAAAATCAATTTGGTAACCCTAAGAGTTGGTTGCCTTTTGGTTTACAGGGAGGCTTTCTATTTCTGTAACACTGTTTTGAAGTCAGGTTTTTAGATGCTTACATTTGTAGTGAAAGGGGCATCATATATGCTTGCCTTTTTTTGGGATTGGGACATCAGTAAGACTCCACATGAGCGTTACATCTGATCAACAAAAACAGATGTCCCAAAGTGATTTCTTTCGACTTTCAGGAAAGCAATAATACTCTTAGACTGTGATGTGTTTTGGGATGGGATATTCTAGTAAAATTACCTGTGATTGTGAATTGCAGAGCAATAATTTTTACAAAGCCATATTTTGTGAGGAATCTTGGGAATCATTTTAAGATGGTGAATGGAGGACTTTTTATATAACAGTGGCAGTCTATTTGTAGAATTATGGGACTGTGAGAGTATGTTATGCTGTGATTGAATTTTAAGTATTTTGTAACTGGGTGTGTGATTTTACGTGCTTCATGTTTACAAAAATATGCCAAGCTGAGCAAGGTCAAGTGGACTATTAAAAAATGTATATTTAATCCATTTTAATGTTTGGCTGCAATAAAACACAGAAGAATATCTTTGTCTTTCTAGTGTCATTATTTATTCCAAAATGTGGTAGATATTAGCTATAGGGATAAATATTTCCCTCAGCCGCTAATTAATATTATTTTTTAAACTATAAATTTGAATATTTAAAAATATATTTGAAAGTATTATTTACAAGGAGGAAGAAATATAGCAAGTAAAATAATTTTACTTCTGGCTGGTGTAATGTGAAGGGAATGGGCAGTACTCTAAGGTCTGTGTCTTCTATAATTGTGTTGTATTTCTCCTTTTGGAGTATTAACATTCTGCAACCAGTTTGGCCTGAATTTTTCCCATAAAACAGAATTTTTGTGTGTAATTGAAAATGGATGAGATAGCACTCTTTAACAAACACAAATATCTGGGGAAAGTGTGATATCTTTCATACAGAATGTTATGGTTATGGTCCATAGTTTAAATCAGAAATAAGTAAGGTCTGTGCAGTTCACTGAAAGCAAAAGTCTTCCTTGACCTTTTCAGTTTTCAAACACCTCCATAGCTTTAATGATCAAGTATTGCTGAATAGTAGTTTAAGAAAAAGTCAAGAGATTACCTTTTTCTTTATATTTTCACATTGCGACATAGCCTCTTGTTGTATCTCAGTGAATCTGTGGAATCTTGGATTCAGTTGCTTTTTTTGGAAATCACAGGAAGAAATACCAATAAGCAAAGAGTAGGGTACTAAAGTTGTGTTTAAATGCTGACAATTTGCTACAATTTAAGTGACTTTTTAACATTCTCTGTAGTTGAAAAGGTACCATATTGTGGCACTTCTTTCTAAGAAATAAAGAAAAGGGCTAATTTTCAATATAGGAAACATACTGAAAAATGTAATTATTTTACTGAATACCATTTGTAATTTTATGTGTTTCAAAATTATGTATATGTGAATAAATCACACTGTACATTTATAGTGTTGATTGAGATTCATGTAACATCTACAAGGTCTGAAATGCATTTTTAATTGTGACTTGAGTTATTGTCACATGCAGTCAAACAATTAGATGTATTGTAATATGAAAAATAAAATTATTCTTCATGGTAGAAACCTGCTTGGGAATACCTGGTGCACACATTATATTGTGATAGCAGTTCTAGCCTGTAGAGATTAGCTAAAGCTGTCTTGTCCATGATTTTCATCTAGATTTGTTTTGCTGGAAATGGAGAAATTGAGTAAAGGATGGGAGTGGTTTGAAAAGCAAAGATATTTTTGACTGAGCTACACTTGGTTTAAGTTGATAAAAAAATAGTCTCGAGATTTATTATGATACCCCTGTCTTTGAGACAGCACATTTTTAAGCTTTTGTCAGAAACAGCATAATTAAAACCTTTTTCACTATCAAAGTATGCTAGGGATCAGTGTGGAGAGAATGAAGCAATATGTGCTGGATATGATGCTGAAGTGAATTCTTAGTTAAATGTGGTGAGAGCTGAGAAAAACAAGATCTTCAGAGCTAACAAGATCAAGCTGTGATGAATTTCAAAAGCAGCTACCTAGAAGGAGAAGATGGAGTATTTAAAGATCATTGGAGAGGCTTTGGTGGAGCCAATGGCAATTAATTTAGCAGAATACAGGCTGAAAAAAGTCTGAGAGTTCGGAGAACTGACTCTAGTGCATAAATAGGTATAGACAGCTGTAGGTTTATATGTTGCACGAGTGTCAGTAATAAAGCCGGACAAGAAATGGGAGATAGGAGCAGGCTTTAGAGTGATGAGGCCATACCTTGTTCTCCTGTGATGGCAAAGAAGTTGCAGAAATAACGTGAATGTCCAAGGTGGGCGGAAGCAGGTTTCCAAGTGACCTAGAATGAAGTAGAGACAAGAGGTCAGGTGAGAATATCAGTGTTGCTGGTAGGGGAGAAGTTGCAGGAAAAATGGTTTCCTAACTAGCATGATGTGTCATGGTAACATGAACTGATTAAAAGTAGAAATATGAGGATATAAACTGGTTTCTTTTAAAACTGTAAATATAAACTATTATCTGAAGCTGCATTATTGCTCTTTTTAAAATTCGGTGTTTCTGATGACATATGACCATATTATTTATTGTGTTGTATGCGCAAAAAAATACAGAATCCAGTGTTTTAGGAAGTACTGCACAATGCTTTCATTAATACACTGTTACAGTAATAATTATCCCTTAGTATGTAATTGTCTCTATAGATCTTTCATAAATTCTTTCAATTTAATTTACAATGTAGATTTCATGATGTGTTTGAAGAGGTGAATGACTTTCAGCGTGACTATATTTATTTAATTTACCATATAATCAAGTTAATGCTCATTCTGTCTTGTACTGAATATAAATTAGAGTTGTAGCATCCACAGTCAGTAGTAGCAGTTGCAAGCCTGTAGCAAAGGGTGAAATTAGAATGTTAAATAATATGATTTCTTGGGTGTGTGCATAATCCAGTTTCTTCATGAAAAAAATGAAATGTTTTCCAGCATTTTTAAATGGCATATTCACACTATAATGCTTCCAAGCAGTCAGTTTAAAAAACAGTAAAGACTGAGCGTTCTGGCAGGGTGTCTCTAAATGACTTGGAAATCAAAGAAAATGGTTTTTATGTATATAAGAATACCTCAAGATTAAACAGTGTATTTTAAAGAGGACGATAACTAACTAAAAAGCCAGCAGGCCTCCCTGTTTAGTGTTCTCTAAGTTTATTAGGAGGAAGTTTTGGAAGCTTATTGGGAAAAAATTGGAGACAGAATAACAGTGTTAGAATTGTGAGGCAAGATTCTTTCTTTATATGCTATAGAGCAGGGCAGGATCAAAAAGTGTTTAGAGAGGGGGGAAAAGATGTTTATCTACCACTTTCATGAAATGCGCATACATGATTTTTCTGTGGGATGTAGTCTGCCTTCACTGCAGACTGTCTTGATGCTTAGCTAACATTCACCTCTGGAGTCAGATGTCTGCAAAACACCTGTTACATTATTTTAAAAGTTGAAGAAAGACAAAAGCTTCTAAGCACTCAAATCACTTCTAAAACTGAGACTTAGATTCCCAATTGATTTTGTTTTTCACATTTTAATAAAATGTATTTATTAAGCTAGTGTTTCCAATAGTTTTTATTTAGTAAACAGATTTTCTTTCTTGCAAAATACCTTGCATTTTCAATGTGTATCACCAAAATATGCTAAATATCTAGAGGGGAAATTCTATGAAATATTTTGGGATGGAATCAATAATGTAATATTTGAAGCATCTGCAGGGAAAGACCTTTTAGGTAACTATACAGTTCAGACAATAATCTATGGTTACTTTAAAAAATAAAAATGAAACAAAAAAGTCCTGTTGGCTCAATTATGTTTTGAGTATAAGTTGTCATTTTCTTGTATCTCTTTCTTATCATAAACTGTTAACATAAATTTATTTCAATGAAACTATATCTTTAATATTCTAGGGAAAAGTGAAAAAGAAACTGAACAAGACAAGACAGAAAAAGGTAAGTTTGAAAGTAACATTCTGTTCTGAAATTCAAAACCGTGCTTTCTGGGAGGATTGATTTAAATTCAATTAAATAGGTGGGAAGCTTAGCTTCTCTACATCTTATGTAGAAAAACTGCAGTTGAATAAACATTCAGAGAGAGTGTGCTTATTGTGCATGTGCTTATTGTAAGTAAACACACAGTTGTTTCCAAGGCTGGCATCAATGTGTCTCAGTCAATCTTATGTGATCACAGAACAGAATGATAGAATTGTTTAGGTTGGAAAAGACCTTTGAGATCATCGAGTCCAACCAGTAACCTAACACTGAACCATGTTCCTAAGTAGCACATCTTTTAAGTACCACCAGGACAGCCTGGCAACCCTTTCAGTGAAGAAAGTGTTCCTAATATCCAATCTAAACTCCCTGGAGCAACTTGAGGTCGTTTCCTCTTGTCCTGTCACTATTTACCTGGGAGAAGAGACTGACCCCGACCTGGCTACATCCTCCTTTCAGTCACCTGTAGAGAGCGATAAGATCTCCCCGAGCCTCCTTTTGTCCAGGCTAAACAAGCCCAGCTCCCCCAGCCACTCCTCACGGGACTTGTGCTCCAGACCCTTCACCAGCTTCTCTGTCCTTCTCTGGACACACTTCAGCACCTCAATATCTTTCTTGTAGTGAGGGGCCCAAAACTGGACACAGGATTCAAGGTGCAGCCTGACCAGTGCCCAGTACAGGGGGTTGATCACTGCCCTGATCCTGCTGGCCACATTCTTGCTGATACAGGCCAGGATGCCATTGGGCTTCTTGGCCACCTGGGCACACACACTGGCTTACGTTCAACTGCTGTCAACCAGCACNACTGCTGTCACACCCCCAGGTGTTTTTCTGACAGGCAGCTTTCCAACCACTCTGCCCCAAGCCTGTAGTGCAGCGCTTGCATCATGGAGTGATTGTGACAACTCCTGCTGTTTCAGGAGTAAAATGTTCAGGGTCATACTCGTAGTTTAGGATTCTGGAGGTCACAGTTTCACCAAACTCCTGCAACTGTGGGCAAGAGGCAGCCTGGGCTGCCTGGCCCCAGAAGTCAGGTTTAATTCTGCCAGCTGTGCCCAGCCTGGAGAGACAGGTGACGTGAAAATCAGTCCTTGCCAACTCCATGATCACCTAGTAAGGGTTTATGTCTGGCTTAACATAGATAGGAAGAGGCAGAATGTATGATTCCAAGATAAGCACAGGTTAAACAGAGGCTCGCCGTGGTCTTCATGCATAAAGATGTTTATTCTCAGAGCTGGTACACAGCGAGGTGTCCCGTGTTGGTGCAGGAGAGGGAAGCCCCACTCTCTGGGCCTGCCAGCCCTGTGTATGCAGGGGCCCTGGGCATGCACACCTGGGTCCCTGTTCCCTGTCTCTAATGAGAGTGGAATGTATTTACACATTCCAGCTGTGGGAGCCGTTAACCATGAGGCTTCCCACCATGAGGCTTCCACCTATTTGTCACAATTTCTATGCAGGCAAAATGGAGCCTTATCCTAATCCTCCTCGGGTAGGTCTTCCAGCAAAATCACATGGTCCCTAACACAGAGGCAGATTTGAAGGAAAAGAAGTGAGGTTTTGCTGAAGAGCACTGTGATTCTGCTCTCCCTACAGTGGCATTTGTTCTGGCCCCTGTCACTGCACGGAGCTTGCACAAGCTCCTTCACTGGGGTCATGGTTTGTTGCTGACAATGCCCAGAAACCTCAGGGCCTGTGCCAAGGGCTTCGGTGGCTCTACTCCTTTTCCATTCTGTTCCCATTTTCTGTGTGGCTGTTATTTTATATTTGAGTACGTAGAAATGCTACTTTTCTGATACTTTGATAAGGTTTCTTAATTTTGGTTTTGTATATTGGTATTTTAAGTTTCTAGGACTGATAAACCTGAAACATTTTATTTAAGTGTTAAATATGTCATGTATAAGCATTACATGTAAAAAGTAAAATTAAAAAAACCCACCCAACTTGCAAAGCTTGGCAATTATGCCTACATTTCCATCTATAAAAGGTAGATGTGGCTGGAATATCTTACTGCACTGGACGTATAGACTTGATAATAGAAAAACCCCACCATTACATGCTACTTTTATTGACCTGTTAGAATGGTATAATAAAATGACATACAATAGCCATCCAGTGTGGGTAAAAAGCAGTCATAGGCAAAAATACTAGCTTGAGTAAGAAACTTGCTATTATGTGATGTTATTCATCAGAACCTGTAAAAGAACTTTACAGCATGAAAGTATGACAAAGTGGAGTTACTTTCCTTTTGCACCCTAAGTGCTTTGTGGTTTTGTTTCTTTTTAAACAGCAACTAAATAAATGCCATTGCAGATTACAGGATTTCTATAAGGTGAAAAAAGGGATGGGTTTGTTTTCTAGGTTAAATAGATAAAATGTTGTATCCTATAGGGAAAGCAGACCTGAGTTTTTTTATTAACTTTGTTTATAGTTAAACTGCTTGTGTGACTTTCACACAAATTGAATTCTGTTGAACTTTTTTCATAGGTTGAACTGTTTTAAGTTCCCACTTTCAGTTAAAGTGTCTAGATATAGATATCCTAGTCACAGAAAGGGGTATAAAGTACTATTGATTTGGTTTGTTTTAAATTATCCTGATAAGATGCAGTAATGAATTGATGAGTGATATATTGTAAAAAGTACTACACTGTGACTGATAAATGTAGAAAATTTGAAAAACTTAGAGAATTGGGAATTTGAAAATTCATGTTTGGTTTAGGCTTAGGGTTTGCATATTATTCTGACAGTGCATGGAGATGTATGTGCAAGTCTGCATCTGTTTTGTGCTATTTGGACGTACAAACTCCAAAGAGCCTTCTGTGCAGAATTAACAGCTTTGAGTGATCTTACAACATTACTATTTTTCACTGCTTCAGCCTTCATAGAACTTAGTAAAGTGTCTTAATACTGCTGTAAATTTCAGTTTTCAACAATATTTCATCAAGTTTATTAAAACTCTTACTGAAAATTCTGGTAATAACAAAATCCCCCTCTGGAAAGTTCTCTAAAGAACAAAAGTTAAAATAAACTTGTTTGTGACATACTATTACTTCAAGGTTTCTCTCTTATATTTAATTATGAAGGATTCTTTGTCTTCTCTGTAAGAATGTGGTCAGAGCTTATACTTAAATAAGTAATTTAAATGGAATGGATATGTGGCTGTTACAGGCCTGCGTGCAAAGAGATTTCAGCTTCCTGACAAGTGTCTGTGAGAAAGCAAGGCTTTCTCAAGGATGCTGCAGGAAAACAATCTAAAAGTACTGTAAACGATGGTCTTGTTATGAGACCAAAGAAGAAAACATGAGGTAAGAGTTACTGGGTCCAGCCAATCCCTCCGGGGAGTGGCTGGTCAGTGAACCAATGACCTTATGTTAGTCCAGCGTGCTAAGGTATATAAGCACCTTTGTAAATACAATAAAGAGGTCGGTTTGCATCTACATAAGGCCGTCCGTGTCGTTGGTGTCCGGGCTCGCTAGCGACATGGATATTCCAGGTGAATCTGAGAAATCTTTAAAATGTTTCACAGGTGGTACAATACAGGACATACATGTCACATCCATAACATGTCTTTCCATCTGCGGTGTTTTTAGTTGATTTTGATCACATAGACTAAAAAAAATAAGAGCTTCATTTTTCTACTTTGACTTATATTGGCATATATTAAATATTCATTTATATTGGTGAAGCATGGATATAAAAACTGAAAAGATAATTTTCAGCAATGATCATGTTTGTTTCATACAGTGAACTTCAGCATAGGTAATAATATTATAAAAAATAATTTTGACTTTTCAAAACTGATAAGACAGTAAAAATGAATGCTATTTGGCTGGAGCACTCAGTTGCATTGCGTCAGGGGTAGAAGAAGTATGCATAAGCCAGGCTTAGGACATTGTCATTCCACAAGTGACCCTGCAGTTGTCATTTTGATACCAGGGTCAACATTCACCACTGTTTACTCTAGGTATTTACCTTTGAAAAGGATTTGTAGGATTCCACTGTGGTACCAGTAGAGCTCTAACCCAAGGAGGCTGAAGTGCTGTTCTTCCTCTGGTTTTGCTGCAGGGTAAGATGAGTTGTCCCCTAAATTCCACTGGGAACCTTCACCAGAGCTCCACTGTCTGGAGAAGGAGCTTACATGCTTAGCTCACCTCCAGCATTGTCACCTCAAGTTAGGTGGGCTGCGTTCTACCCTTGCAAGCTCTACTTATAAGAGTACACACAGTCCCTCTTGATTTACATATTTGATACAGGCTACAGTCAAATTCTATGGGCTGTTTGCAGAATGACCAATACAGAAGTGTAGTTGTCAAAGTCCAAAACTGCTACATAAAGCCGTTCTGAACTATATATATAGGACGTTAGAACATTACCGTGTATTTTTGTACAGAAAGTCAATGGAGAAATTTCATTCTGGTCCTGTCAAAGGATTTCTTGAGTCCAGCCTTTGAGTGAAGCTAAAAGACTTAATGGTGAAAGAGAGAGGTGAATGATTGAAATATATGCCAAAAATAAAATTATCATTCTGCAGTTGTTTCTTACGATCAACAGCTAACCAACCAACCAACAATGATTTCATACAGAAAGCCCTGTAGAATACTTTTTACTGCAAGGGAAATTGTTCTGGAATAACTGCAGCTAAAGATTTATTATAGTCATTAGATTCCAGCTTTATTAGTCCCTAAAATGCCTCAGTTTTTATTGTCTGATTACTTCCCCAGATAAGTTGATTATAGTGGGTTTGCCTGTTCTACCAGTACAGTTTAGAAAGATCTTTTAATTATTGTAGTGCCCCTGGCTTTAAATTGTCTAGATGCAGTTACTTGGTTTTATACCTTCTAAGTTATCATTTATAGAAGCCCATAAAACAAGTGGATCACTTACACTCCCTGTATCTCACCTAATGAGCTTCCCAAACAACAGGACAATGACAGGAGTTTTTCATCATCATCAAATTCTCATTCAAGCACCCACTGAGAGGCAGCACAATTTCCAAAACCAATTTGGGTAATGATACAGGGCTCGTAGGAGGAGGGAGAACAATTACTTGAGCAAATTTTGAATTCCAAGTAAAAGTAATTGATCTACTAATATATGTGTATATTTTTCAGAACATAGTTGAAACTTTGAACCTTGCACTGGGAAGGTGGGAGGATTGGGGGTGAGATGGTAAGGGGAATTAGTAAAATAAAAGGTCGTGAAACTAGTTGGAAAACAACTACAGACCATGATCATTGATATCTACTTGTCATTGTCCCACACTCAGAAGCTGCCATCCACAAGTTGCCAAGAGCATTATTACTGAATTTGTATCACAGCAAGAAGAGGAGGGTGTTTAGAAAACAAAGCCTGTGGCCCCCCTGGAAATTGCTTCCTTAGTTTTTGACAGTTTAGGATGGACAGCTGACAGGAGGAGCATTTGCTGCAAGTGAGACTGTCTTGCATGAGGGAGTTTTTATTTCAGATTAGCTTTAGAGATGGCATAAGGAGACAACTATATAGTTATAACCTCTACAGTTAAATAATTACAACTTTTATAAAAACTTTATTTAAGACTTAAATCATAGAATAATAGAGTATTTTGGGTTAGAAGGGACAGCTAGTCCAATCTCTTGCAATGGGGAGGGACGTCTTCAATTTATCTGCTAGTGGTAAGCACAATATACAGTCAGTGCAGCAGGATTGCTCCAGTGTACTTTTCAATTCAAAAACTGGGGACCGTGTGTCCTCAAGGTGGCTTTAAAGACCAGGCTTTATCTTGAATCCTTATGCCTTATGAAGTAATTAACTAAAAGCTGAAGTCCCAGCTCCTATCTGTTTTGCATGCCAGTAATAGCAGATGTAAGATCAAGGAAGCCATCAGGCATGCTCCCTTAACATTATAATAATATGAACGAATCAATAAGTGAATTGAAAAATCCAATTACAAGAACCAAGCTACATTTATGAGGTGATTTGTTAGACAGGGAGTAGTGTCCTTCTGTCCTCACGTTTTCTCCCCAAGTCCACAGAGAGGTTGTAACGTTATTGTCTTGCCGTTTCTGAGGAACTAGGAATTTCATTAGACGACACGTTTAACTTGAAATACTTACGCTAATATGTAATATGGCCTCTCATAATCACAGAGCAGGCCCCTCTCAATTGACTATAAATCCTACAGCATTGGTTTCCAAACACTGAAGCAAGACCATTTATCCAGGTTAGATCAGCCAGACTCTGTCCTTGCTGTCAATGAACAGACTAGGTTCAAAATGTCAGCTCCAGCGCAGGAGGTAAGCCTGCCCTCCCACCCCACCAGTTTTCCTAGGCTCTGAACATAAGAAAGGGAGCAGAGGGCTTAGGAAAGGGAATCATTAGTACTGAGAGCAAAAGAGGGAGGAGGAGTAAAGGGCAGCAAGAATGGGTGAAAAACTGCCTGAGCTAGTCCCATTTGAGATATCTTCCTGGCTGTGGTTGCGCATCAGCTAAAAATCTCTGTGGTGTCCTTCTTCCTGGCACGTCTGTTGTGCCAGAATAAAATCACAAAATTGTTCAATATCTGCTCCCAACTTTTTATAAGGCATAGGAGTGAGGGATTATTTATGATACGTGTATGAAAGTGCATTCTGGGTTTTAGAGATAAACACTAATCATTCTGGGACTTTTAATAGCAGCATGATATTATCTCCCACTTATTTTGCTCAGGAACAAAACTGTACATGTATCCTTTGATCAGAGACTCAGAGTATGTCAGCAAGGGTGGAACAGTTCATGCTATCTGTTGTGGTAAAGGTTCCCCATGTTTTAAATTATCTTTTCAGAAAACAACTAGTTGAAGCCTTTACAGTGTAGAAAATACCTTCACCCACTTAAAAGCTGCTTTCTCTTATCTCCCTAGGATAGAAAAAGTCTGTTAATTGTGAAAGATAATAATGATAGTTTTCTATATTTTAGTCCAGTTCTGGCTAGTGATGTTGACTGTTTTGAGATACCAGAGTGATGTCTAATCAGACAGGTTTGTTTTCTCTATTTGGAGAATGAGGTTTTCCTTAGTCTGGATGATTGTGTTATATTTCTGATGAAAATGTGAAATGGAGAGATTTCACACACACACTCCTTCCCCCTTCTCTGGAGGGTAGAGGGGTTTTATTTGCTCCATTATAAGATATTTGTGACATTTCTATGAGTATTTTCTGTGTTGCTTTGGACTTAGGGTCATGTATAATCAATTTTTTTTGCCATGTACTAGTTATCTCTTTTTTTTTTTCCTTGTTACTTCATATTATTGGTTTGGATGCACTTACTGCATTAACATAATTAGCTACTTGGCATTTTATACCAATTTCAAACTTCGTGTTCTGCCCAGTTACACAAGACTTTACAGACATTTGATCATTGGAGGATGTTTGTCTCGAAATTCTGGAAAAGTTTTTAATTTCTTGATATTATATCTTCAGACAGCTTTTTACATTAAAAGTTGCCAAGTATCAAGAAATATAATTCTATGAATAAATCAACTTAGAGTTTGCAAAATTATTTTTCTGATGCTGTTTAGGCAATTACTTAAGATAAAAAGACCTGCTTCAGATAAAGATTTACAGATGATTTTTTAAATGTTATTAGTATTTTATTTTTACAGAAAAAGCTAATAATGGTGGTGGTAATTGCAATTGCTTTCTATCACAAGACACTGATTTTAATCACTTGTGACTTTTCTGAAATTATAGTACTGAGATGAAATTTTGTATTGGAAAGGTTTTTCAATATTCTGCTGCTGGTGCAGGGCTAGGAGGAATCTCAGCCACTGGCACAGTGATGACTGGCACAGTGAGCTTCCGTGGAGATTTCTTTGGTTGTTAAATGAGAGAATGGAAGTTACCTGTGTAATTATAGTGTTGGCAGTAAAGTGTGTTCATGTATAATAGTATGAGAAATTGTAGAACATATGACTAGGTGAGACCCTAAAGCTTACTTTGTCTCTTCAGTTGAATAAAGGCCTTATCAGCTGTGTGCATTGTTCCTGGCAGATGCTTATACATCGTGTTACTACAAATTTTCAGTAATTAGAATTCCACAACTGCCCCCAGCAACCTGCTCTACTGTGCTTGCTCAGAGATAGTAGTTCCACTTGTTCAAGCCAAATTTTCCACTAGAGCAATTTGGGGCTTTTTATTCCTTATCCTGACTAGGATGGTACAGAAAATAATTTATTCTTTTCATCTCTGCAGCTACTTTTTACAGAGCAGTGTGTACTCCTCTTCCAGTGGCAAACTCTTTATTACTGCCTTTTTACCCTTCCTTGTTCTTGCTTACTATTACTCTCCTCTGCACCCCAACAACTAAAGACAAAATATTTGTAAGCTGTTCTTCAAGAGTGATTCGATTATATTTAATAATTTGGTTACTTTCCCTTAATTCTTGTGTGCTTCTCTTGGTCTGAAGAGTATCTAGCACTGTGTTCATTATTATTCAAAAGGAATTTCTCTGTCCTTTGTAGAAGTAAGACTGTCACTGCTTGTGGTGATGACAAGGTGCTTTTCAACATAAAACTAAAATATGACTGGCATTTTAGTTTTCATATGCCAAAACACATAAAATATTTAATCATCTTTCATTGTATGACATGTCAGGCTATTAAGTTTACTGCACATTTAATGTAATACATTGCTTTTTCCAAAATATTTTCCTTTTATTCTATTCTTTTCTTTTTCGTCTGTATCTTAGTGAGATATAAGAATGCTTGTCACCACTGGCAATTGTTTCTTCTACAACACAAGAACTAGCATGGAGTTTCTTGTAAGACTTCTTCCTAGCTTACTACTTGTTCAGTGGAAACTGTTTTCTCTGAGGGAGTCTTCAGAAACCCTATGACAGCAGTCCTAGATAGAACACCTATCCTTACATCCAAGGCCATTATTGGAAATCCTCAGTAGTATTCTTGAAGGACCATAGTATGATACACAAAAGAATTATTACCATTTTAATGCTTGACACGATTCAGACTACAAACCACCCAAGCAGTTGTGTGATTGTGCACGACTTCAGTGACGTGGTATTTGTCATTGAAGAAAAATGGTGTGGTTTTTCCTCTGAAAGCAGATAAGTTCACTTCTTTGTAACGTTGAATTTAATATATTGGGTCACATCTGCTAAAAGATTATTACGCTAGAAGGAGGCAATGGGTAATTTATTAAAATACCCCTGCAGGGAGATAGCAGGCTATCTGGTTAATATAGAGGAATGCTTGATGGTTACACTGAAAGCTCCCTGGTGGATCCTTTAACATAGGAGTAGAATGGGAGATGGAAATGATTGCTCGTTATATAATGTTTACTGTGTTATATTGGTGCCTAGCAGATGAATAATATTTATGTTAACAGCTCCTTTCCATCTTTTTATATTGATCTCCTGCTGGTCTAGACCTGATATATAATTGTACTGAAAATAGGAAGATAATGCTTTTCGTTGTAATGGAGGTGGCAAAAAGGTTCTTCCAACACATCAAGTTGGAAATGAAGGGAAAGATTTTGTATCTTTATGCCACAGACTGGTAAGATTTTAATTTACTTTTTTTTCTAAGCTGTTTCTCATCTCCTTGTAAACTCAAATGAACTGCAGAGGCAGTGTCTCACAGGCAGTAAGAGTTTCTTGGTGGGTGGGAAAGCTTCTTTCCTTTGCCTCAAAGCAACCTTGCTGTTGCCATGTTTACTGAGTTTGAGAAGGACCAAATGACTCTTTCCATGAATGCTGAAAACTAAAAAGCTGACAGATAGCTGTCCTGTCTTAGTGAAATACAGTTCCTGTGTAGCTGGACAGCCTTAGATAAATATTTTTATTCATGCCATAAAAACTGAGGATTTAACATTTTAATTAGAGTTTGCATTATTTCTTGTATGTATGTACAGCTTCCTACTTAGAGAACAGAAACTAAACCAAGTGTTTGGTGGTGATATGTGGTTGGAAGCTCCTCAGATACTGCACCCAGAGGAACTGACAAGCCTCAGTTTTCTTGCTAATAATAAAAACCAGTTTCACTAGGCAGTTAAGAGCTAAATGAGCCTAAAAGTCCTCAAGGTCATTTGCTTTCACTGGTTCCTTGGGCTGATGCTTCTGGGTTCATCCACATCTGCTATTGAGCCAACCAGGCCTTAGAAATACCAATGGTTTCTTGAAAAACTGAGTTGGCATAGTTTTAGAAAAGGAAAAGCAAACACAAAACCCATCAAACCTTTTGCATGTTATGGATTGTTCTTTTCAGGCTCAGTGATGTTACGTGAGAAACTGCTCACCATAGCTGTTGTTCACTGTGCGCTGAAGGTTTGGGGTGGAGGGATCCTTGCATTTGCAGTAAGAGCTGGTTCTGTGAACTTTGCTGGATTCAAGGGCTATGGACACTTGAAAGAGAGCCAGTGCTGTGCCCCTTAACCATTATTATCATTAAATGCATGAAAAGGCAGTCAAGACATAGCTTTCTTATGAAACAGATTATTGTAAGGTAAGACCAAGAAAGACTGGAATGGGCTGCAGATTGGAAAGCATTTCTCCTACATCATTTTTGGGAATAAACAAAAGACATTAAAAACATCTATATTATTAAGAAAAATGCAAAACTTCTCTTTAGTCAATGCAGTTCCATGATAACTACATTCCTTAAGAGCATTATTGTGTGCTGGAGTATAAATGCTTGATTTCAGATCAGGTTGCAATGAAAAGCCTCTCCACTCAGAGCTGTCTGAGTTCAGTGTTGAACAGAACAGTAAAAGTCTTACATAGAAAAAAACAAAAGTAGTCAAAGGTGTTTATTTTTTGTCCCATACAGAAGCAGCTCAGACTTCTGAGATTCTCTAATACTTGGATGGACTCAGTATTGGTTTAGCATTAACTGGGGCATTGGTCTTTCTCTGAGGTTTAACATAGACAACGTGATTTGTCTGCCTAAAACTCTGTGTAGGATCTGAGTCTCAGAGAGACACTGTCATTTAAGGAATCACAAGCACAGCTTCCAGTAGCATGTGGTGGTTTTTGTCATTCTTTAACAGTGCACCTGAGGACTTGGGAAGCAGAATAAAACATGGCTAATTAGTTACTTGTTATCCAACATACTTGCTTACAGCATTGCAGCAGTCTTGTGATGTTAGACTGTAGGATGTTTGGTTTTAACTTTACATATACCAGTTATATCATTTCCTGTTTAAACTTCTGCAAAGAAAATAGTCATTTTAATTCTTTTCTTGTTACTAATTACTCTCTATAGAGGGGGTAAAAGCAGTAATGCATGATTAAAGCAAAAAACATGTGCTACTAATTACACATACACATAACAAGTAGTTACTTGTGTCAGATAATACATATTTTCCCTACTTCCGTCAAAAAAGGTGTAGTCTTTCTTTCTAATAAAGTGCGAAAGCAAACCTAAGGTGGGGCAAATGTGGAGAAAAACAGTTACCTGCTGGTATATCCCTTCAGTAGCACACTTGCATTTTTTTAACAACTAGGATACTTAATGCAACCAAGTAGACATTGTTTAAGAGTAAACTGCTATAGAGTAAGTGGCTGCTTAAATTGACACAATTTACTTCAATTTGCTTCCAATGCAGTTTACTTTACACAATTTACTTAAAAGGTGCTACATACTGCTGCTGCTCTACTACTTGGTGATAGCTTACTAAACTGTAGAAAATGTATCACTTAAAGAGGTCCTGACCTGACCTTTCAGTGTTTAACTTGTTTTCAGCAAGAAGTTCAACTGCTTGACTTTTTAGGTCCCTTCCAACCTGACTAACTATGATTGCTACGGACTCTCCTAGTCACAATCACAGAATGGGCCAGGCTGGAAGAGACCACAGTGGATCATCTGGTCCAACCACCGTGCTCAGGCAGGGTCATTCTAGAGCACATGGCACAGGCTTACATCCAGATGGTTCTAGAATATCTCCAATAAGGGAGACTCCACAGCCTCTCGGGGCAATCTATTCCAGTACTTGGTCACCTGCACAGCAAAGAAGTTCTGCCTCATGTTCAAGTGGAACTTCTATGCATCAGTTTCTGCCCGTTGCCTCAAGAGGCCTTTTGGTTGGCACCACCGAGAAGAGCCCAGCTCCATCCTCTTGACACCCTCCCTTAAGATATTTATATACATTGATGAGGTCCCCTCTCAATCATCTCTTCTCACATCTGAACAGGCCCATCTCCCTCAGCCTCTTCTTGTAAGAGAGATGCCCCAGTCCCTGAATCATCTTTGTCACTTTCCTCTCTTCACTCGCTCCAAGAGTTCCAAGTCTCTCTTGTACTGAGGAGCCCAGAACTGGACACAGCACTCCAGATGCAGCCTCACTAATTGCTCTAGGCAAAGAAGTAAACATATATATTCACAACTTTTAGAAATTGCTAGTATGTCCTGATGATCATGTTTTTCATGATACCATGTAAATGTGGAAAAATAACAGTTCTCTTTGTTCTTCTACCAGTTGAATCATTTGGACCATTACCTTGGCTTTAATGTGATGAAATTTTTTTTATTATAAACTTAACTGCCAAGTTACTCAATTTGAATGACTGAAGTTTGGTTTTTTCATGTAGGAGTTTGTGATTGTGATAAGTAAGAAATCAGTTTCTTTTCAGTGTAATTTAAAACTGCCTCACTTGAAAATGATGCACTTTGCCAGCACAGACCCTAGTTAAGTGTTACTCCAGACAATTGCTGTGAAATATGAAAGAAATAATGAACTGTGTGTTTTTTACATATATTAGCTAAAAAGAAGAAGAAGCCAAAGCTCTTGAACAAGTTTGATAAGACCATTAAAGCTGAACTAGATGCTGCAGAAAAACTACGTAAAAAAGTAAGTTTTGCATGCTTCACCCAGGACTGTAGGCAGCGGACAAAAATGAATAAAATAAAAACTTAGAAAAAGGGAGAATAAATTTTGGATTATGTTTTGTAAAATTAGATTTTTAAAATAATCACTGCATATTTGTCCTTCAAGTTTAATTTCTGCTGGAGAGTTTATCTTAAATTTTTTCAAGTCATACGTGTGTATCTGTTCATGTGTGCTTGCTCACTGTTAACCTTGCTTAACCATTGAATTTCCACTTAAGTGAATCACGTGGAGCAGGGTTAGTTCTGTCCTGTCACTGTTGTCCAGTTGACTACTGAATTCAGCTTGAGTCAGAGAACTTGCTCTGTGTGTGTGGCATGGATCTCTCAGTAAGCGTTTGGATGCCTCGTGAGCGTTAGGTGCAGATCTTCGAAGTGGCTGTTGTTTCTGTTGGGATTCTGCACGTGTCCTGGGAGTGCCTCTGCTCCTCTACAGCTGCTTAGAGGGCAAAGCAGATGTTCCTGCTTCTCACCAGTGGCTGCAAGACCTTAACATCAATCAGTCAGTTCGGGTAGTTCTGATTTCAGTAATTTGACTATGAATAGCAAACAAAGAAAAAAAACCCAGCAAGTAAATGAGCTCTTCAGTCATCTCCTGTTATAGCTTCCAATTTTATTATTTTATTTGAGTATTTCAGAAAACAAGACTTTTGCAGAGATGTCTCTTTTCCAGATGTGAGATTAAACAGTGAAGCAAGACTGTGGCTGTTAAAAATCTTAGATCTGAAGTCTTTTGAATGTAGGTCTTGTAAAAACCCTGGTATGCCTCACAGACAGTCCTAGCATGTAAAGAACAACTGCAGGTCTTTGTTGTACCCTAGGTTTGAGGTGGATGAGCAATGAGAGACGTTATTTCCAGTACAGTACAATAAAAACCAATTTGGTCATGGCAAGTGCAGGATTATTCTTGATTTTCAGTACACACTGTGCAGTTTTGACTTTATCTTGCCATCTCTGCAGCCTCAGAGTTCTGGTAGGTCTGTGATGGTACTGGAGGGCTATTGCATAGACAACACTAACCTCAGGCTGCCACTGCTGCTGTTCTTCACTAGAAGCCTTCTTTACATGTTAGAATACAAAAACAAAAGGAATTTTCATGTTCCTTGTTACTTATGCAATTGATTAATCAGAAAAAGGCATAATAGAAACTTTTGATGAGCCTGTAGGGTCAGTTTGTTGACCCTCTTTTCCTGCTGTGTCTCTTGGTAAGTTACAGATAGTCATGCATGTCATGTAGGATTCAGGATAAATTTAGGAACAAATCAGACATGTGATATTTGAAGATAGCAAGGCAGTTGTGTATAATAGCCCACTCATCTTTATAAAGCTGTAAGAGGTAGAAGTGGCAGCAAGGTCTATTGCCAAATATTGCCAAGCAGGGCTTAGCACCTATTTAACAGTGGGGCTGTTTCTTCTCAGCTTCCATCTGTGCTTGGTAATCAACATCCATCACGAGATTGACATCCACAGTGAGTGTACCATAGTGACGTTTGGACTTTGTGTGAGACAGAGAAGAGACACAGGACACGTGTGAGGTGTCCTGAGGGACACTGTTATGCAAACATTTGGAGGACGCTGCCACACCCTATGGATGAGTCTGCAGTATTTCCCCTAGAAGAACTGTAATGATGATAGTGTTCATCATGAGAGGTGTGCAGAGAGAAAATTTCTGCCTATGTCTAGAACTTTCTTCTTATTCTGTTATATTCTGTCTGGATTTTGTTATAAGACAGGTTGTTGTCATGTCAGCATTTTGTCCAGTCAACAAAGGGAAAGTGAATAAAATAGGTGAAAGAACCCAAGATATTCATTTTAACAAAGGAAAGTAGATTATATTGTTTCATAAATAATGACAATGAATTTCTCTTAAGAAGGCAGTCCCAACAAAAGTATGAGTGAAAACTGTTGATTCAGTCTGTATTGTTTATTTTACGCTTGTCCTTTAATTGTGGAAACTGATGTGTTATTAGGCCATGCTGATAAATATCTCCACTTTCCAGGGAAAAGTTGAAGAAGCTCTAAGAGCCTTTGAAGCATTAGTGAATCAATATCCACAAAGTCCTCGAGCAAGATATGGGAAAGCACAGGTACTTAGAAAAAAAGTTGTAATATTAAAAAAACTAAAATAAACTTTTTTTTTACCAGTAGAGTTATAAACACCAGTCAGAATCAATTTATAAATTTATGGAGGTTTCCTAGGTAAAAAAAAAGTCATGTGCTCTGACATATCTCTCTCAGTCAACTCTCCTTCCCCAATTACTTTGGTAGCTTTTGTCTAACTTCAGTGGGAAGTATTGTAAATAACACAAGAATAAGATACATCCTGCAGATCTCAGGAGAACTGTCAGGTGAATGGTAAGAGATAAATACCAACTAATGGCCCAGTGCAGGAACAACAGGCAGAACTGAGCTGTTACATACTGTTTGCTGTAGCTGGTAAATCAGTTTGTCAGTCAGCTCTGGAATAAATGCTGCTTTTTGCTCTAGTGGGAATAGGGAAGAGGATTTGGAGTTTTTATAGAGAGAGTGTTAAAGGATAAAGAAGGCAAATTCTTGGGCAAGGAGGCTTAATCAGCTTTTTCTTGTGGAGCGAGTTGTGTTTCAGGTGTTCCCTCACAAAAAAAACCCCAAACTCCAGAAGGCATTCGTAATACTTTTGAGCTGTGTTGGGATGTCTCAGAAGGGAATAATCTTTGAATTTTCAAAAATAGTAGGATAATCCTGCTGCACTAGGAGTAACAAAAGTCTCCTTGAACTCATATTAATCAAGATGAACAAAGTGAAGCCCTCACTGTAGGAAGGAATTGTGCTGTTAGACAATTAATGAGGACCTTGGAGTCACAACCAGTGTTCACTTGGTTGATAATAGTCATGCTAAAACCAAAGCCATGATTATCCAAAAAACAGTCACACAAGCACTTGATGCACACCAGACCAAATACTTCAGTGCTCTCTGTGCATCACAGTCTGCTGAACTTTTTGCAGTAGGAGATCACTTTAATTCATGTAAGTGATGGACTTATATCCGTTAAGTTATGCTTTTAATATTTACCATTTTTTTACAAATCTCATTATATCTCTGCTTTTAGGGAGAAGGGCAGATCACTGGAGCCAGTTATGAAGCTTATTCTCATTCAGAATTCCCACCTCAGTGACACAACTTCATTTGTCCATTCCCAACAATTTATAGTCACTTCCTTCTACTTTAGTAATCTGTGAAAGGTCAATACAGACCAAGATCTGAAGTAATAAATAGATGCACTTTCTGGGAGTGTCTAAAAGCAGGGAAGAATTAATTTTCTGTAGCCTTTTCAGGTTCATACAAGCATTTTACTGAACAGTCATATTAATATTATCAATGACAATTTTACTGGATCCAGTATGTGTAAGTTAAAGCTGTTTGAAGGAACAGGAAAACCATGGGCTTCAGACAGATGAATTATTAATATGATTTACATTGTAACATGGTATTATTTTTAAATAAGTATTCATACCAACAAAATTAATTTAAATTTGCTATTTCTTATCACTAACTAAAAGCAAAACAGCAGAGAAAGGTAAGGTTAAAGGCCTCAAAGGTTAAAGGTAAAGAAAGTCAAGCATTCACCACAAGTGTACTTCTCCATTTCTATGAAGCATAAACCAATATTATATGCTAATTTTGTAGATTCGGTTTTTAAGAAGACAATCCTTTTTCTGGATCTTTCAATAGCTTTAAGAGACAACTTAGCTTTAAGAGACAACTCTTTTCCAAAAAAGTTCTGCAAAAGATTTCATTATTAACGTGTTTTCCACAAATATGAACAATTCCTTATTTGATGTCTGGACTACACTTGAGCCAGATAAAAAAATACCCTACAGAAATCATTAGTGTCTTTACAGATGAAAAGAACAATAGAGAGGTTTTTAACCTCCTTATGTAACTTATAGCATCAATATACTGGTGAATTTATGCTAACAATTTTTGCTTTTTACTTATGTAGCTTTAATATCCTTTGCCCTGCAATTCCTTTGAAAAAAAAGGAAAAATAAATTTCCTAGTGAATGTACATCAGAAAAAATAAATTATTGCTTAAAAGTGATTTCTGAAGTTGTCTCTGAAAGCTGCTTGATGAACTGTTTGGCTGAGTAACCATATTGTTTGGTATTTCCAATACTGTTTTGAAGCAACTCAAGGAAAAAATTAAAGGACAGAAGTCCAAAAAGATTTCAGATACTTGCTACAGCATGTAGATACTTGCTACATAACATAGTTGAAGCAATTTCATTTAATGTGTATGATTGATGCAACTCTGAATTTAAATAGACCAACAAGACCTTCTGCATCTGTACGGCTTGTGATGCATCTCCCCTGGCTCTGAAAATTGACTTAAGAAAGAACATAAGCCAATAAATACAGAAATATTTGGGAAGAATGGAATAAACACCTGAAAATGCATGCATTTGTATAAACAATTCAAAGTAAGCCTTTAAAAATTCTGCATTTGAGACATAGTCTTGTTCAGGTGTGGAAGCAAAGTATGAAAATGCCTTACCACAGGTGAAATCAGTCACAGCTTCTATTAGATTCGCTGAAGCTGTAATTTCACTGCAGAGAGCTCATATATCCTTTGGTCTGCTTCTGAATTTGATGAACAAGTTTAAGTTTTGAAAGAGTTGTATGGTATGTATTCTGTCAACATATGCAAGAGAAAAGGCAATTCCTAATTCATTTTCCAAGAGAGAGTGTAAATTTTGTGTCAGAACAGATGAAGATGTGTGTTGGTGTGTTTTGATCTGTGTATTGCTTCCAGAGTGAGACCTAGTTTGCAAATAGTCCATAGGCAAAATTTTGCATTTCGTCTGTGTTATTAAAACACATTGCTTCATTTTTTTCTGGAAGCAGAAATTGTGAATTCTACAAATATTAATCAAAAATCTGTGTTAATGTAAGTTTTAGGTGCAAATTTTTCTCCTACTTCTCCTTTCCAACAGTTTGTAGGTAGCAAGATTTATTGGTACTTCTAATGTACTTTTCCATAAAGGACAAGCCATAGTCTAAGAACTGCATAGTTTGTCTGGTAAGAAAAGACTTCTTTTTAAGACTAATAATGTGTCCTAATAATGGTTTTGTGATTCTTTCTAGTCTGAAGATGACTTAGCTGAGAAAATGAGAAGCAATGAGATACTGCAACAAGCTATCAACACTTACGATGAGGTGGTTAGTCTGCCAAATGTCCCTTCAGATCTGATAAAATTGAGCTTGAAACGAGAAGCAGACAGGCAGCAGTTCCTTGGTGAGTTTTGAGGATGGTGTAAAAATTATGGAAGTTGTGTGAGCAAAGGATTTAAAGAGATCGCTAAAGGCTTAGAAGTGCCAATTCCATTGAATTTTTGGTAGGACTTGTCTTCCTAATATCTTAAATGAAAAACACTTTCAAGTTATTTAAAGTTTTTCTAGAGAACTAGTGTCAATAATTTGCTTGTATAGTAATAGTGCCTGTAGAAAGCTGCAGTGGATGCTATGAGAAGTTATGATGAGAGGTGGTCAAAAATTTTTATTGACAGAAAAATAAAAAAAATTTATTTTTCTACAAGCAGAAGAAAATCAAGAGAAAATTAATGGCATAAGCAGAGTAAACATACTCAGAATAAGCTTCCAGTAAACATAGAGAAGAATGGAATTGAACATGGGGATAACATCCCTGAGATTTAGGTTTAGACTGTAGTTTTAGATCTCAATTCTGTCATGTGTGAGAAGTGCTGAATAGTACATGAGGCACAATCAACTTTGGAGAAAAGAGTTCTCTTCCCATGGGTTGGATTTTTAATAGCAAATTGGTTTGATCTAGCTTAGCAAGACCTAATGCAGGAAGTCAAGAAACATACTTAATTTTAAGTGCTTAAAGCATGATAAATTTCATAATAGAGGTAGAAATATTGCTTGATGCTAGAAATTAATTTAATTACTTAATTAAGTTTATTATTATATGCTTACTTAGTCTTGTCCAGTGCTTTGATGTCTGTGTATGGTAGAGCAGCCAAAGCTTAAATAATGTTACTGCTGCACTGTGAAGGGTTCTCCACAAGAGGCTACCATAACACTGCGTGATAACAGTGATCCCTGAAATATTCCTGGTATGGCTACACCCCCACTGTCAGCCAAGCAGCTGAATGTGCTCCTTTCTGCACGAGTTTTTTCAAGTTCTCCTCATCAATTGTTAGTGGAAGTGGAGCAGTTGCCTCTGGTTTGTGTTTTCTTAGATGTTTTGTTAATGTCTTGCTGCTGTTACTTGCACCTGCAATTGTAATTAAGTCCTTTTCAATCAAATCAGGTCGCATGAGGGGTTCCCTGGTTACTCTACAGAAATTAGTTCAGCTGTTTCCCAGTGATACTTCATTCAAGAATGACCTTGGTGTTGGTTACCTCTTGATAGGAGATAACAGCAATGCTAAGAAAGTATATGAAGAGGTGAGTTTCCATTCTGGCCAAGAAAAGTATTATTTGCATTCATATGTTCGTTTGAAAGATTGATTGCTTTTAACTTTTTAGTTGTTAAACATGTCACATGTGAGGTTTCGAAGGGTTAATATAGACACAATTTTTTTTCTAGTGCAGTTATCTTCTAATTTTAATTCAGGTTTTCTGATACTGTCATGATAAGTTTTTCCTCGTTGTCAGAGGAATGCAGATTTTTTTCATATGCTTAATAATAAATGAAATCTTTTACGTTCTAGTAGTTATGTTTGGAATATATTGACAACACATCTAGATGTATGTGATGTGTGATATATAATGCATGGAAAGCAGAAGTAAGCTAGTTTTTTTACAGGAAGAGCATCTCTAACCATGTGATCAAGTAGTTCAGTACTCACACACCTATTTAACCTTTGTTTTTTTCATCTTTTTATAGGCAGCTTAAATTCTGTTTTTCTTTCATGATGTTTATAGTGTGGACAGTTCATTGGATTTATATTCCTGTCTTATACTATGGTTATCAGGCTGGGGAAACTTCACTGCCAGGAAAGGCCACTCTGCTCCTGTGATCTAGAAACCCTGTTAACATCTGGCAACTGTCTGGCATACGTGGAGCCTGACTTCACTGGTAGAGCACAAGCTGTCACACCCGACCAGGGATGTTCGTGGTGGTGCTCGTGTAGGACAGGCCTGGTGCGGTCATCGGCTGGCTGTGTAGGCTGGAGAGGGGGCAGTGTGATTAGCAGCATCTCCTGAGAATTAAGGCCCAGTTTTCCATCTCCCACTTCTGAGAGCCTGAAGGGATCCTCATCTCTGGTAGTTTCTCAAAAAGAAGGAGGGTATTCAACCACATGGTTGGAAGCAGGAGCCAAATACAAGCAATAGCATTTTTTTTGATTCAGCTCCACTGGTAGTCTCAGATGTTGCCAGAATAATGTTTGCTTTGCTACTTTGGCTACTTTGTAGGTCCCTCCATAAAATGTTTCTGTTTGATAATTTTTGGCTTGCTGTCAGCAATTTTCTCAGAGGATTGGAAGCATCAGCCTTTAAAGATAGAATTTATTAAACAAACCTGATACTCAAGCTGCAAGGAACTTGAGAAAACAAAAACATGCTCCTTTTGGACAGGATCTTTCTTTGCAATTATTCAGTGTTTTGCTGCAAACAACATAGTTTCTCAATATCAATAATGACAGGAATTTTTATACATGGAAGAAGGTAATGAATTTGCTATTTAATTACTTTAATACTGAGTTTTATATACTTCAGAAGGAATATATAGGGCTCTGATTAAGAATAGATATGCAAAATAAGAACTGGTGTGCTTTTAATATATTGTTTTCCATTCTTCAGTGTAATCTGAAATGTAATTACTCCGTTTTGCAGTTCACTAACACTGAAATAGAATAAATCATAGTGATGTTCTGTCCTTGTAAAAGAAAAACAAATCAATTTTTTAAAAAGGAGTTGGATTTATTTTTTTCTTTTTTTATTTATGGTGGGTTTGTCCATATTTTAGATATTCTTCTGGCTGAATTACAACACAGTAATGTAATTTTATTGTAATTCAGGATAAATTTACACTAAGAATTTTAAGAAAGAATACACAGCCGAGGAAGCAGGGAGAAGCTGATGTGTACCTGCTTTCATTCTTGGTTCTGCTGAAGGCTTCTTACATTATTCTGAGCAGGTTGCTTAGGGCCTCCGTGGCCTACTCTGGAGCGCTTTGCTCAGCTGTTGCAATGCATATTTAGAAAGTGATTGCCATATGGTTTTGAGCTCCTGCTATAGGTGCTCAGGTTCTCTGCAGAGTCAGTGGAGACAGCTGGACCAAACTGTGGATGGTGGTTCTGAGGGCCTCCAGAGACATCTTGCTCTTCCCATGATTTTTGAAAAAAACGCAGAAACTTCTGGAGTGTGACTCAATCCTTCTCATTAGTGTAGTCTTTTGATAGAAAAATGTCAAGAAAGCACAGACAAGAGCATGAACTCAGTCCTGCACAGTAGATGCCTCTGATATTTATGAGTCCTGAACTGTAAGAATGTTCATACATTTTATTCAAGTGTTTTTTAACACTTGGGCATCTTAGAAAGCATGGGCATCTTAGAAGATAGAGCAGAGTTCAGGACACATCCTCAAGAGAACATACCCCTTGTTCAACTTTAAGTCTCAGCTTTTTGTTGATTTCCCTCTAGTCTCATTCATTTGTCTAACTTCTTATGTATATAGTACTGTTTCTGCTGCTCAGGAAAATTCCTGAATGTTTAAACACTCTTCTCTGCAAAGCAACGTAAACTCCAAATTTCCCATTTCCTGGGAATCTGCTAGATTCATGGGCAAAAGGTGCCTTTACTTCCTACTGGAGCATTTAAATCTTAATTCAATGTTACCAATCTGTGTTAAGCATGGACTGAGCATGTGCAACCAGCTGGACCCTTCACAGGCACTGTTCCCCACGTGGGATCACACAGGCACTGTTCCCCACGTGGGATCACACAGGCACTGTTCCCCACATGGGATCACAGTACATAGCATTTCAGACCAGACTCACCCTAGCTTGCATCATCTCCAGGGAATTGAATAAAAACACAAAGAATCCTGGTGGATGAAAACTTTCTGCTTTTGCTTTACATTTAATAGCCAGTTTATTTATTTTGCATTCAATTCTTATTTTGCTTTCCAAATTTGGTACATCTCAGCAGCTTATTTTAAAAGTCTTTAATATGCTTCTTCTTTTAGCTACAGAAGCAATGTGTATAAACACTGTGAGCCTCAGATCAGAGAGTTTTTTCCTTCCAACTGTAGTGTGGTGTAGTATAACTGACCCAAAATGCACTTTCCTAGTTTGTGTTTGCCAGAATTTTTGCTGAACCACAGATGGAAAATGGTGTCCAACTGCAGAGGATTTCAATTTTGCCTCTAATATTAAGTCATTTCCTTTTGAACATTGCACATAGGGACATGGAAACGTGCTGTTAAAGGTAGTCCTGGTAGTATTCAGACCTATTTTTATTTTTGAAGAAAACATAACTTTAAAAGTAGTTCTGGTAGAATTAAGAATTATTTTTGGTTTCAAACTTCTACAGATTATAAAAGAATACAGCAGAAGAGAGCTTTATAAGACTGGTTACTCTGCTAATAGCACTTTTTCTGCCTGCCATGCTGAGGCATGTGTGCATGGCTCAGTGCAGCATTATACAGACATGCATAAGCCAGCTCTGATTGAGCTATCTCAGGTACCAAAACCAGAATATCCACATTAACACAGTACTCTGCCCTGGCTAATTAGCTGTTGATAGCCCCAGAGGTTAATTTCTGTATTCATGATTAATATTTAATGGGCTATGAGCAGTTTAGTAAAACTTATTTCTAAACATAATTAATATTGCATGCAGCAACAGCAACAGAGTAATACAATTTACATTAAATACTTCCAGTGTAATTTCTGCTGATTGTATCTCTTTGCTTCTCTTTAGGGGCTCTGAATGTAGATCATTCCTTAATGCAACTCGGCATAGTTTAAATGAACCGTAATACAGAAAGTTCTATTCTGTCTTAATTAATCAGGTAGCTTTATCCTATAGTTAAAGAAACTGTAACAAAATTATATGGCTAATAAATATTTCTGTCAGTCATTTCATTTCACCCTGCAGGTACAGATTCTTGGATCAAAATAATTATACACAGAATGCTGTAGTCCAAAGGCATAGGATGCATAAGGTGGTAGCGTATTCTCATCCTAGGGATCAGACTCATCCTTATGGTGGTACTTTTTGCAAATACGATGGACTTCAGATTATTTGTTCCTTCATAATAATTCTTTTCTGCCAAAATAAGTGAAATGCTGCTATTTTTAACTCCTAACATTTTACACCCACATTGCTGTGATTTTTAGTTTTGCTTGGATGTAGCTGGTATGTGACAAGGTTTGAGAAAAGAGAGAAATTGGTCCACAGGACTTGTTATGGTTTTGGTTGTAATTATTTTGATTGGAAAATGATGTTAGACAGTGACTGAAAAAGGCAGAGGGAAGTAACTATAACGTATGCAGGCATTTTATCCATGGCATAAGTTTAGTAGCTTCAGAAATGGATTTAGGCAAGAGAAATTGCTCATCTGTCTGTTTTGTATTTAGCAGCTGTCTAGACATTCAGTGGGTATCAGCCTCTGTAATTCCACTGACTGCCAGGCTCCTGTGATGATCCTCACAGACCCTCATAGACAGAGGGTCTATCCTGCTAGGACTGGCCACCCTTATTTTTAGGAGTGAAAAGGTGTAAAAAGAGATTAACTTGACCATGTAATTGATATTGCATAGAGCTACAAATTATACTGAATATATACATCATAGAAATGCAGAGCTGGAAAGCAGATCAAGACATTCTCTACTTTTCCCCTTGGCTGAGGCAGACCAAATGCACTTAAATTATCTGGGTGGTGTTGGGGGGTGTGTGTTTCAGAACTCAGGCAGGCCAGCTCACACCTGTCCTACAGCTGTCCCTGTACTCCCAAATCTTTCTCTTGCACAGTCCCCATGAAATATCCCTCTCTGGATGTTTGTCCATAAGTTTTCCTTTTCTGCAAAATTAAGCCAGTTTATAAGTCAGACATTATCTGAACATTGTTGAGAGTATACAAACTTTTAGCTTAATTTAGTGTGCTTGGTCTTGGTTAAAGAGTGCATATTGTTATACAAGAATAATTTATCCATCACCTTCTAATGTGAAAGCACATTGAGTGGCTACTGCATTAGACTTTTTATTACCTTCTTTCTGGTGGCCAGAAAAGTGCACACTGTTCCAGAGAGAGCCCCAGTTTACCATCGTGCTGCAATGCCCTGGGTGTTCAGGGTTTGCACATCCCTGTCACACGATGCTGGCATTGCATTACACCTTCCTTCTAAACTGTAGTCACTATGCTTCACGTGTTTTTTCTTGCAATATCTAGTTTGCCACCAGTAGAACCTATCCAATTTCTACACTACACTTGCTCTGACTCTGCTGTAGACTTTTTCAAGAACAGCTGCTTTCCTTCAGAGTAGTCAAACCTGGAATAAGTAACGTAAGTGTTATTGATGGGTTTAATTCTGTGGTTTAGCATTCTGTTGTACATCAAGAGAGAAGGGTGGAAAAGGATGGACAACTGAAAAATAAAGCAATTCCTGTTGAAATAATTTTACTTCTGAGACTTCAGAGTTTGCCTTGTCTGGAGAAAGCACAAAAATGAATGGGGAAAGTACAGAAAAAGCCAAGGATTTACCTGAGAGTCAGTAATGGAAGAAAACATCATTGCACTACTGAATAGTAATACATGCACAGGTTGGTTAATTTGCAAAAATCTCTACAGGTGTATTTAATTCCTTTACTTTCAAACAGGTTCTACGTCTGGCTCCAAATGATGGTTTTGCCAAAGTACATTATGGCTTCATCCTGAAGGCAGAAAACAAGATAGCAGAGAGCATACCCTATCTACAGGTACTTTTCTACTCACAGCAAGAAGTAGAATTGGAATGATAAAATGTGTCAAGCTAGAAGCATACTAATTACAAATCACAGCTTAAGCTCTTTGTTGCAGTTGTGTTGCTATATACTGCTTATAAACTGCAACAAATTTGTACATTGAAACTCATCAATTCTTAAACATCAAATATTTGCTTTATTAATGGTTAACCTGAAGTACACAGCTGTGAGCCTCAAATTTTTTTGAGGTTGGTAGCTTGCTGCCAACCTAAGGTTCTTGAAAGATCCAGTGAAGGCTTCTATATATTTCTGAGTGTTTGGGAAGAAATCCTACAAAATAAAACCTTAATCCAGCTTTATAGAATGCTTGTGTATGTTTTTAGGGTCAGGGCCAAGTATCTACTTCTGAATACACCTCTGTCTTGGAGGGTCTGAAGAAGAGACTGTTGGATTTGGAAAACTGATAACATTTCTCAGTGACTTTTTATTGACATATTGTATTCCTTCAGCTTAAGTTCCAGGTTACCATTGTAGTTGCATTTTCTACCTAATTGCATAGCCTGTCTCTTGCAAGGAATTGACAGCCTGCTTACAGCAATCAAATGAACCCTTTTGGAAGTCCTATTGAAGTTTCTCTCATACCTTTCATTTTTATTTATTTATTTAATAGGAAGGACTAGAATCTGGTGACCCTGGCACAGATGATGGACGTTTTTATTTTCATCTGGGTGATGCCTTGCAGAGAATGGGAGACAAAGAGGTACATGTTTAACATGTTCTTGCTTTAAAATCTAAATCTTTGAGGGACTGCAGAATCCAGAAAAACATTTTGTGATGGGCTTAGTGTTGAAAACATGAGTAGTCCCATTGCAACAACAATCCAGCATATCTGCGTCGAAGTCAAGATGATCAACAGCAAAAAATCTGTTGTTGGGATAAGAATACAATCTTTTAGCATCCCTTGCTTTAGATGTAACCTAAGCTTTTGAAGTGGGCATAGGGCAGCTTGAACCAAGGGACTAAAGTTTTGTAAGAATTTTATAAGATGTTTCTAGAATCTGTTGTCTGCACATATCACTTGCAACACAGATTTTTAATGAGCGTTAAAAAAATCAGTTACATGTACATCACTGTATAGAAGTTCTCTCATAGACCTTATATAACAGTGTTTTGTATATCTTCCTTATTTTCCCCAAGGAAATAGCACCAATGAGTATGTGATACAAGAGGAGCATGAGAGGACTGAACATATGGCCTGAGTTACCAAATTTTTTCGATAACTAAGTTAGCAAATCAATCTGGATCTGGAAAACAGAAATTTGTACATCATGTCTGTTGAGTGCCCAACAAAAACAAACATATGACACTGGAAGCCTTAAGAGTTTCTAGTTTGTTTATTTGAAATCAAATTGTACTTAAAAAGCAAATTTAAATGTGTACATTGGCAGTAGTGTCAGGTAGGGGAGCAAAGGGCCTTTTTTGAAGACTCTAATTAGTAATGAACTTTAATATGGACATGAATATAAAAACAACAGCAAAAAAATCCATTCAGGTTCCTAGGTGGGAAATATGAAAAGGATAAGCATTAAAAAGCATAGTAGAAGTAGCCATGAAAATAACTGCTTTTTAATTACTTATCTAGTAATATTAATATCTAAAATACTGTAAAAAATGCTGACCTCTTGATTGCTGTGGCCCAATCAGTGGGTGGTTCTCCAGTATGAACTGTAGACAAGTGAGCTGTGATGAAGCCTATGTATGTGATCTTTATCAAGCCTGGTTCATCAGGTTAGGTTTTTTTTAATAATTCATAGAACTGCCTTCCCTGAGATACTCCTCCAGTGATGTTATTTTTTAATTATTCGTTTAAAAGTAACTATTAGTTTGCCTCATTTTACTCAGAAACTTATGCACACACTCACATACAGACACACACAGAGGCTGCTTTCACACTCTGTCTGACTCTGTCCTTCTCTCAAATCCCTGTACATTTCCATGGGATACTCTGGGTTGAATGGTTGAGCCTAGAATGTCCCATTGCAGTGTTTGACGAGAGATACCACACAAATGTAATTAACGTACATCATCCCTAACCCCAGTATAATTATTTGTTAATGTTTACGCAATTAATGGTCAAATCTGCTGTAGAAAAAGTTTAATTAATGACAAATTAACTTCTTGGGATAGTGGAGACTTCTAAATTTATCGGTGGAAAGTCCATTGTTCAGCTAAATTTTTCTCACTGACCTTGCTAGACTTGCTGAATTTCAAGATTTAATCAAGGAAACAGATCAATATTTAGGTTACGTTTGAAATTGCTATCACTGAAGGTTTGTTGAAGGTAGATATTCATCTATTAGAGCTAAATTAGGAGTTATGAATGTGGCCTTGGTAAGTGTTAGGGGAACAGTACTGAGTATGCCCTTTCCAACTATAATTTGATAAAATGCCAAATTGACTTCAAAAAAGATAAATTAAAACTGTAGAAGTTAAAGAAAAAAGCACTGTTCACACAGAATGTATAAACTGAGTGCATCTCAAACAATTTCTGTCCTCAAAAGAAAATGCACTGTTGTGGTTCTCCTGAATAATAGCATGGTCCATTGCCAAGACCTGCATGAGAAAAGAAATGTTTCTCACAGAATCTTGGGAATGGAACGGATGAGTGAGGCAGCCTAGCCCTGCTGCATTCTGGTAAAGGCAGCTTCCATAGCACAATTCTTCCAACAAATAAAGATTAACCATAGTATACATTGTGATTATAGTTGGTATATCTTGAAGAGGAACAACATTCATACTCATCACTCAGTGGCTGAAACAAGGAATTCATCCTCCTTATCATTTGGGCTAACTCCAGACATTGCAAATGAATGCAAGCAGTCAGCATGAACAATCTGTTGGTGTCTCACTGCCATTTCATAGATTTAACCAACATTAAAATGTAAAGATATATTGTGTATTACCCAAAGGTAATACATAGTATTTTTTTGACCCATGTGATCAATTTTGGCGTGGCAACAAATATTTGAAGAAACTCAAGTGCAGATATGTATGAGATAATTAACAGCTTAGATCCACAAAGTCATCAGTGTTTTCATCATCACAGCATCTCCATTGACAGCATAAGACAGTCGTCTTTATTTTGTAGGTAGAGGATTGAAACAGAGAAAATGAGGTTAACCAACGTGAGAAACAATTGGATCTTCCAAGTCCAAGGACAGGGCTTGAATTGTTGGCCCATATTTGATGTGAATGGTTGTGAGAAGATTATCCTATTTTGTTAATGTTGGATCGGACAGGCTTGGCCAAATGATCTATTTTGTTATTTGAGGTTTTTTCTTTCTTTTTTTGTGGTTTCTTTCTCAAAGTATTCATTAGTACAATGAATTAAAAGAATAACCCCCACATCCAAAGGGACAGTCTGGTACCTTGCCAGAAAGTGTTACACTTTCCTGTAGGAGCTTGGCTGCTATGGATTTGGTTGTTAACAACTACAATCTTTTAGGCATACAAGTGGTATGAACTTGGATACCAAAGAGGTCACTTTGCATCAGTTTGGCAGCGCTCCCTCTACAATGTCAAGGGACTGAAAGCTCAGCCTTGGTGGACAGCAAGGGAAACTGGTTATACAGAACTGGTGAAGGTAAGGCTTCTTTTAACTTTCATTTTTATTAAAATTACAATTATAATCTAAGTTATTAAGCACAGAAAATGCTAATCTATAAGTTCAGAACTACTGAGTGTGAGTTCCAGACACCACTGTCAGACTGAGCACAAGATTTAACTAATATACTGTAAAATAAGCCCAGACATTTTCAAATTTGAGAATAGGGACAAGAGGGCTGAAATGATTAATAAATACAAAATTTGCATGGTAGACAACTGTAACATCTCAAGTGGAAAATGAAAGCAAACTTTGGTAATGTCTGGGACACCCAGTGTGAATTTTTAATTAGTAAGGAAAGGCTGTGCCTTTCAGCCCTTGTGTAATATTTAGTGACTTTGGAAACTTTTAATTGCATGAGAGAAACAAGTGTAGATTCCAGTGATGGATTTAACAAGTGATAATAATAGAGAATTTAATTTCTTTAGAGGGTTTTTTATTTATTTAATGCAAGGCAAGTAGTCTGATTATTGTTCATAACAATAGCTTTTATTTCCAATATTGCGTAGTTTTTATTAATTTATTATAATTCTAATAATAATTCCTAAAAAAATAAGGTGAACCTTTTTTCCTGTATGTTTCAATTATTGGTGTGTGGTTTCGAAAAACTATTATGCAGAAATAATTTAAAACTAAAAATATGTATTTGTAAGGAAAAAAATCCTTCAGGGTGGTTGTTTCTTTATACTTAGTTGCAGAACATGTTAAAAAAAACACTATGGAAGGATGATTTTATTAAAAAAAAATGTAGTTTAAAAAGAAAGGTTGCCCTTTGCTATGGTTTTGATAGCAACATAAAGAAGGCTAGGAAACTTAGTGTGATTCTCGAATACAATCTCAGCCACACAAAAAAGCAATGAGCTTTATGGACTGAATTTTGGATCTGAAATGTACTTATATTGAACAAATTCTTGAGGTATGTGTAGGAATAAATCTTCTTGCTTTAAAAGATACGTAGAAACTGGGAACTTCTTAACATGTTTCTGTCAAACAAAGAAGGAAAGCATACATCCTATTTGATTGGTGTTTTAGAGCTACGTGCAGTGTTGTTTTACAGTTTCTTACATGTAAACCATTCAAATTGCTATCTCACAGAAGGTAATGATTCATTCACCCTTGGCATGAGCCAGCTTTGAAGAGTGAAAGAATTCAGTTCGTGATGTAAAATGGCTAGAGCTTCACCCTGGAGGGATTTTTTTCAGACGAATCAGGCCATTGATGGAGGTCTTGATTTGGATCAGCACCCTGAATGGCTCCTAGAAGAGCTGCTCAGAAAATCAAGGACAGAAATTCACCCCTGACCTCCATAGCACAACTGCCACTCTGGAATTCAGTAATACCTCTTCATTCCAATCATTTGGTGTTATATGTTTTAGCTGTTCTATTAGCAATATGTCACTGCATCTGGATTAAATTGTGACTGCTAATTTACTTACACAGATATCATAATTTGGGAGTGGTAATATTTACATTCTTCAAGATAACAGTTTAAAGTACAAAGTTTAAAGTACAAACCGAAAATGTCATTACGTTCATCAGGACAAATATTTGTATTGTTGTGTTTCTCCCGTAAATCAAGAAAGTACTTGAAGTTTTGAAAGGAAGCAGGTTTGTCTCTAATAACATACACTGCTGCAAGCAAGACTAGAAATAGTATTCCTCAGGAAGTTGCAAAAAATCTTTGATGATCATAGTTTTACTAATTTCTGATGTATTCCAACTTCTGTATATGGTTTAGTTAAGAAAAATTATTTCCCCTTTTCACAAGAGGAAAAGCCAATCAACAGTTACTTCCTACTGCTTCATCTCATTACATTTCTCTTACATTTGTGTGGGAAGTGTGGGAAATTCTTCCAAATCCTGATGATAGAATTCAATACGGATTTCTGCTGTGCAAAGCGCTGGATGCCCTGACACTCTTCCTGTGTTTTACTGCTTGTTAAATGTGAATAAGCTATTTTCAATAACTTGGTAGCTTAATAATGGTAACTGAGGATTTATTTGTGGCTGAGACAGTAGTAAAGCTGAACTCTCTTTGGTTCATTCCAATAACCAGCACAGCTGTGGTCAGTAGCATCTTATAACACAGACCTAGCTTGATTTTGTTATAAAGGGTCATATACTTTCTTCAGCTTAGAGATGTAGGTGTGTATTTTGACATTGCCTTGCTGTTCCCACAGAAAGCCTAGAGAGAAAATTGTCTTTTTTCAGTATTCTCAGTTTGAGAAATTCCTTCTGAGGGGCATTCAGCTCAACTAACTGTAGTCATATGGATGTGAGGCATATTGTCCATGCTAGTGACCTTCTTTACAGGTCAAAATAGGGGTATTTCCACAGGATGATTCCTTTTTACCATGTGTAAGGATGGCACGTCTCCCTTTCTGGTGTTAATTTTCCTACTGCTTTACTAAAAAAATGAGGCTGATGCTTATCTTCCTGATGGGTAAGGTTAAAGAAAGTCTCATACTTTATTTAGTTTATTTTTACCTACTTGCCTGGATGTCTTAAGGAAGAGGGTTTTGAGTTCAGATTTTTTGTGGGGGAAGGCAGGGAAGACTGAGAATATCTCAGTAACACTTACCAGGGCATGATAAATCTTAATTAGTGGAACTGTGCTGAAGGGAAGTGGATTTTTGCATCTCTCTCTGCAGCTTATTGAGGTTTAATGCTTTTTCTTGAAAGAAAAGGAAGAGGCACCTGATTTCTCAGTGAACAGAAAACATAAACCTTTATGTTGGGAAGGGTGTGGTCAGTGGTTTATGTAGAGACGTTCTGCTACTGTTCTGATTTATAGTATTTTAGGCCTTTGATCTGGGGATTCAAGAAACTGTCTTTCTCTTTTGATCTCTGCTAAAGGAAACCTTACTTTTATCTTTGAAAACCTGTCCTTTTCCCTCAGGACAATTAGCTTTCCTCAGCCAGTCTTACTGAGTCATTGCATATTTCTCCAGTACCTTCTGTAGAACCTCAGTTATAGCATTATTCTGTTCTGGTGCTCATTTAAAAAAAAATAAAATAGATACAATGATGTTGGATGCTACAGACTTTTCACTGGTCTGAAGTTAATACATAGGCAATGACTTAAGTAACTTTGTCCTTTCTGAATATTATGTCCTTTGACTTTTGGAAAAGACCCAGAGGATGCTTTGCCAATAATTTACTACAGTGAATAGCTGATTGATTAAAGTAGATCTTGTATTGTTGGTTTTCTCTGATGGCATAGATTTTATTAATTAAAGTTTCAAGTGCAGCAAGAAAAGTGCAGAAAGCCAATGAAAGTATTGGCAAGAGCATTTATCTGTATCATTTTCCACAGACTGACAGCTGGGCCTTAATGTTTTAGCTAATAATAGCTAAACATTCATAGTTAAGGGAGAAATGAAATTGAAATGTGCATTTAAAGAGTGGTTGGATGCTTTAAGGGGAGACTTGTGTTGAAGAGAGCAAGGATGATGAATGCAAGTGCTGATGTTTAAGCACTGTGAGTGATTGAATGAATGCAAGGAATCTGTTTTGAAAGGTTTAGAACACTGCCCCTTGCTTGGAGTTTATCAGCAGGACCCAGTGGAGATGTGGTAACTGTGAATGCTTTCCTATTGTGTTTCAATAATAAAGTGAAGTGCATTAAATGCTGCACCATGATTTTATTTTATAGTTCTATAGATTGAAATGGACGTGTGGTCAGTAGTTATGCCTCACGTGGAGGGGTAGCAACCTCTTAATCTCTTCCGGTTTGATTTATAACCGTGCATTGAAAGGGTTTGATAGCACAGAGTAAGGATTCTTTCAATAGAATAGTTTCACATAAAAATAGACCAATATTAAGAAATCCCTATTTAAATAAAATCTACGCTATTTCCAGATGTACAGCAGCTGTAAACTTCAATTGTTGTTAGGAACTGTATTTAAAAATCCATATGGAGGTTTATGGGAATCAGCTGCTGGCAGACAAGTACATAGCTCCCATTGCTCATTGCCTCCTAATTCTTCACTTGGAATCAGAGTATTGCACCAAATAGAGTATCAATTTTTTACTCTAACCTGGAGCTTGAATCCGTACATATCATGGAGCATAAGAATGTTTAACTTTTTTCCTGTAGATACCAACCCTTGGATCAAGAGCCGTGACTCCCAGTCCTGGACTTAGTTATTATGCTTTAATGGTGTTTTGTGTTCTTACTATTCAAGGTGTGCCTAAGAGTCTGTAAAATCAGGGAGACCAAGGCTGAACTGAGTTTGAATTCCCCACGTTGTTTTTCCCTAAGAGTTGCCTGTTGCTCATTGTAAAGCACTATCAGTGTGTTTTAAAGATGGGATCCAGGTTTTCAAGAGTACAGAAACCCTATTGATTTCTGGGCAATTTACATCTAAAACCATTGAGGATTTAGTTCAAAATCAATGAGATGTATTCAATAAATTTGTATCCAGCATGTTGGGGAAGGAGCCCTTAAACACAAGGACCTACACTCACCTTCAACCTGTGGCACTTGTGAGAAACTAGAGGTGACAAAGCAGCTGTTGCCTGCAACCCCTTGGACCACCAGTGCTCTTCATGCATCATCTTGTCTTCATGGATGAATGCTGCCTCTTACCTTTTTTCAGCTGAGGGAGTAGGAAGAGTTTGAGGAAACACAGAAGAACTTGTAACATCTTTTAAAGTTTTCCAGTTTGGTGATCTGTATCACTTTAAATTGAGGCTGTTGTAAGTAATTCTTTTCTTTCTGTTCTCCAGCCAGTGCAAAACCAGGAACTCAAGCTGGTATTTCCTTTTGTAGACACGGTAGTGCTGAATAAGTAGTGGGACTGTTCCCATATTCATCTCTGATTAGGTGGAAATTTTCAGTCTGTTTTTGTACCCTACATTTTGGAAAAATCAGTTTTCCAAAGATATTCTAAAAAAATCCAACTAACAAACAAAACAACCCTCTACATTTTTACTTAATATTGACTCTTAAATGAGTGTTATGGAAACCATCAATGAGGATGAATATACCAGAAAAAATAAGTGCTCTTCCCCCTTCTCTGATAGGTGAAAGAGAAAACAATTTGTTATGAAAAAGAGATTACTGTAACAACAGAAGTTAAAGTCACATTTTCATAGGTTTTAGCATACCTAAAATTGTTCTAGTGGGAGAAAGTAGCTATATTGTAGAGAACATGTTCTAGCCATGGCTTGATTTGTTGTGCCTTTTATGATCTATCAATAAAAACCTATTTTGTTGGATCAACTTGTCTTTTAGATAAAAAAACTCAAGTGGAAAATGCAACTGTTTAATTTAAATGGGGAATGCTAATAACCATATGAAGTTTTAAGACTAAAAGGGAGCAGTTATATCACCTAGTCTGCTCTGTGTTATAGAGACTTTTGAGTTTCACTCATTATGTAAAGAGGTAGTGTGGCAACATACTGTAGCTTATTTAAGTGTGAAATGATTGAAAATGTCTTACAGAAATGCATTGTTTAAGAGCACAATGGAAAAGTGAAAACTATTCATACAAAATAAGGTTTAGTGAGAAAAGTAAGCTGTTGGGAAATTGAAGTTACTTTTATCCAGATCCATTGTTATACTGTGGGTTTTCCATTTATATTGCTATAACATTAAAATGACTTATTATTGATAGAATAAAAAGTTTTCTAAGCTATCTGATTTCTCCAAACATAACATCCTAAGGCAGCAGAGAAGAGAAATTTTAGTTCTGGTATTTTGTGGGTTTGGTATGTATGAAGTGTAAGGCAGCTTGCACGTTTCTGATGGTTGTGTGCATAAATCATCACCTGGCATTTCAAGTCATATATGATTTTTTCAATAGCAACAGCACGTGCAAGTGAATCTCTACAAGCCTTTTTGAAGGCTTAAATCATAAATTTCAACTTAAGTGGTGTGTTTAAATTTGTCCTCTTTGATCCGTAATGTTCTGCCGACACCTGGAGTTTCAGGTTGTGTGAGTGGTTTTCTAGTTACAGAAATGATTCCAGGTCACATGTGCAGCCTTTAGGAAGATCAATACACTTAGTTTGCAATACAGAATGATCAGTCATCAAAACTCAACTCAAAGTGAGGCATAGTCTGCAAAGAGGCTGGCTATTGTTGAAATTTTACAATCCCAATCTAATTGAATCTGAAGAATGCTGTAAAAGTTGTTTTTCCTGCCTTAACATGTCAGAAGGGAATAGAATATAAAGCAACTTGGTAATAATGATGAACACTTTGTTTTAGTGCTTCTAAGTTAAAAAAATAAAGTTAATAATGGTGGGGAAAAATAAAAATGGTACTAAAGCCAAACACAATAAGTTCTCAGTGCGGTAACATGACTCTCACAACAGTCCTTAGAGAAAAACTGGAAGCTCATTCGTGATGAGGGTCTTGCTGTAATGGATAAAAAAAGAAGCCTCTTCCTGCCTGAAGATGAGAATCTACGAGAAAAAGGAGACTGGAGCCAGTTTACCTTATGGCAACAAGGTAAAACATTTTGTGTGTCTTCTCTTACCTCAATTTCACAAGCTCAGATTAACATAGTGTAGTAAGGAGTAGCAACACAGCTTTTTCTAGAACTGTTTTTGTAATCACTATGTACAGAGGAAGGGATCCAATAAAACAGTGTCTGGGACCCCAGTGACAATGAACAGGAGTTCTTTATTCCAAACCATGTTGTCCCCAAGTACTTCTAAGAGTCCCTTGAGTGTGCTAACTTTTAAATGAGTGTACTCCTCTTCTGGCAAGGCTGCCAACATTTTCCATGGTAGTGCATAGTACACATCAGCCTGAGGGAAGATGAGGACATGGCACATCCTCAACACTGTGTTGCCAGCTAGGGGAGATCTGTCATTCAGAAATGGTTTGAGCAGAAGCGTATGACTTTAATAAGCCTGCTGCCCTGCCCCTGAGCTGTGCCCTGGGAGGCCCAACTATTGGAATGACCTTAAATTAATGTAAAACTACGTATGAAAGAGTACTGTAAAATAAAATATTAAAAGCAATTGATATCAAAATGTAATCTGAGGTTGAGATGGTATTATATTGGTGACATTTTTCATTTTTTTTGCTATACAGCCACACTAATAATTATACTTTTAGAATAATACTTTTTAAATGGTAGAAAGCCTGGTGTTCACAAATAATTTAAAAGCAAAACGTGAAGGCTTCTGTGATATTACAACCTATATGTACTTCAATTGCACAGTCTGTAAACTAGGAATAGTAATATTTACCTGTATTTCTGTGTCAGCTCTTTAGCAGCTTTGTTGCTCCTCTACAAAGTAGAAAATGAAAATGTTCTTTTATTGCTCTTACCAGTGCTCTATCCATTATTTTCACTAGGAAGAAAAAATGAGAATGCTTGTAAAAGTGTTCCAAAAACATGTGCTTTATTGGAAAGATTCCCAGAAGCTACTGGCTGCAGAAGAGGGCAGGTATATAACAAACTTCTTCATTTTTGCAAATCTTAATGCTGGGAGCGGGTGATTTTTGAGGAATAGAGGGATATGTATAGAGGGATGCATGAGTTTGGTATATTTAATGATGCCTCAAGCACATAAATTAACAATAAAAATATGCCCTGTTTTAGCTGTCAGCAAATACCAGGTGCAATATGTTAGCTGAAATCTTTCCATGGACTCCTTAGTTGAGCCCATTTTACCTTGTGCTTCTTCCTGGGAGCTCGTGGTAGTCAAGCAGTTATTTGGCATGGGTCAACCAGTAAGTTATGACTTACTAAACCTCAGCCTGAAGTGACCTGACCTGACTCACAGCTTTGAGCAGGAGGTTGGATTAGGTCCTTTCTAAGCTGATTTTTTTTTTTTTTTTCCTGATCTGAACCTAACTTTACATGACAAATTCCGTGAGGTAGATTCTCACTGTGATAAACTTCACCCATCTACCCCAGCCTGGCTGCATTAGACAGATGGAGAATCACCTTGTGGAAGCCAAATACTGCTGCCACCTGCTTCTTTCCTGAAGGTAAAGGAAAGAAGTTTTACATCCATGAGCTGTGGCTGTGGGTGCCAATGAAGTTTGTTTCAAGTGCCTACAATGACTATTCAGCTATAAATGAGCCTCATTAAATCATGCAGTAAACTTTTATGGATCAATACACATGCACCTGAATGAATGGGCCAACACAACTGTCAGGTGATTCTATAGGACAGAAGTTTTCGGTTTTTTTCCAAGTTATTATATTTTGTCTGTAATGACTACGTGAGAATAACCTTCACATGGCAAAATTAAGGATGCAAAAGTTGAAAGCACAGTGTTAACTTAATTCTAATTCAGAACCTTGAGAGTATGTGTTCATCTTTTTCACCAGACTCTTGCTTTTGATGTGAGAGCTACACTGGATGGTTACTGTTGTGGGAACAGACAAGGCTGCTGTTTCATTCACTGCTTGCAGAAGCTGCTGGTAGTGAACATAACTCATGAGAGACGTCATCACACTCAGCGTGGCTCACAACAAGAAGACTGCTCTCTGTGGCATGCACAGCCAAACTGGACCTGTCCCACAGAGCAAATTCTCCTTGAGAGCTACTATTTTGTCCATCATTTCTTGGTGCTCTACGTGTTATCACCAGGATGTAGTTTGCAGAAACATTGTGTATTTACAGCTATAGCTGTAGCCATGTGTTTTGAACATATAAATGTAAAATAATCCGAAAAGTGGTGTTCTAGAAGTCTTTCATTTTATATCCAATATTAGGGGCTACCTGGGGCAATTTTAATCTTATGCTAGCTATGACTCAGATTTTCTTGGTAAATTAAATTTAAAATATCAGCTGACCCCTATTCACATACTGAAGCACTAGGAAGCAATGGGAACAAACACAATCAGAAAAAAAAGGAATTCTGTGGTAGATAGACCATTTGGATGCTTTGGACACCTTGTGTAGAGACAAAAATAAGCAAAATGTAAGATAACCGACTACCTGCTCAGTGCTGCTGAGAGACTGTGTTGAACAATTATATCATTCTTCTTAAAAATAGTAGTAAACTAAAAGTATCACAGTTTTAGTTCTGGACATTTCTTAACTCTTCAGAGTTACATTACTACCATAGTATAACTCATTGGTAGTTTAGAATTATCCATAGCAGTTGTACAACACGTAGATATATTCACAGATATATCCAGACTGATCTGCATGTTCAGATAATGTACATGACATTAATCAGTCTTCAGTGCTGGTATATTATCACTGATAAAGTTGTTTATCTCAGATATTAGTAAGTATCCTACACAGCCAGTAGTTTTCATTGCATTAGGGTCTGACAGGCAATCAAGTTAACACATCATGGTGTAGCAGAGGTTGAGTTGGAGGATCTGTGTTTACCATGGCCACTGGAGTTTATCACTTGCTGCCATAAGACACTGCCAGTAAGCTGAAACCTCAGATGGCCAGAATGGCTGAGGCAAGAGGTACAGACTGTCTTCTGCTGGCTTTGTTACAATTGGAGAGCAAGCAACACCTTAATCTCTAAGTTTTATCAACGTTACTCTATCCCAGCCAGATGTGCAGATTTCTCAGTTGAGTAGGTTCTTCTCATCACTGTCACTCATTATTCACTCTTCCTGTTCATTGAGTTGTAGAATGAATCAAAAAGGTTGAGGTGAGAAGGGTCATGTGGAGATTGCTTTGTCCAACCCCTTGCTCAAAGTATGATGAATTAGAGCAGGTTGCTCAGTCCTGTGTCCAGTCAGGTTTTGAATGCCTCTAAGGATAGAGACTCCACAGCTTCTCCGGGCAACCCGTTCCTGTGTACAGTTAAAAAAGTGTTTTCTTATGCTTAAATGGCATTTCCTGTGTTTCAATCTGTGTCCATTGCCTCTTTACCTGTCACTGGATACCATTGAGAAGAGCCTGCCTCTGCCTGCTTCACTCCTTTTATCAGGTATTTATATGCATTGATAGGATCCCTCCTTGAACCTTATGTTCTCCAGGCTGAACAGTCCCACCTACCTCAGCTTCCCCTTGTATGTTAGGTTCTCCCATCCCTTAATCACCTTTATACCCCTTAACCTGCTCCAGTATGTCCACGTCTCTCTCACAGTGCAAGGCACAGAAGTGGAGCCAGCTTGTAAGATATCTCACAAACTCTGAGGGGAAGGATAACCTCCTCAACCTGATGCCAGAGCTCTCCATAATGCAGCCCTGGAAGCTGTTGGAGGCCTTTGCTGCAATGCTGCCTCATGTTCAAATTGGGCACTACAAGAACCCTTTGAGGGCTCCTCTGTGAGGACCCCACCGTCTTTTTCTAGAATGTTGCTTTCCAGACAGTTGTCCACCAGTCTGTGTTGGTGCATGGAGTTATGCCTCCCTAGGGCAGGATTTACACTTGTTTTTGTCAAGCATTTTAAGATTCCTGTTTCCTCTTTTCTCCATCCTGCCATGGTCCCTATGAAGGGCTGCAAAAAAAAAAAAAAAAAGGTAGTGCATCAGCCATTCCATTCCTATCCACTTTTCTATCATCTGCACACTTGCTGAGGGGGATGCATTCTATCCCATCTTCTGAGTCATTGTGATGCTATTAAACAGTGCTGGACCGAGTATTGAGCCCTGGGGTGCACCTCTGATGAGTGGCCTCCAGCTGGACTTTGTGCTTCTGATCACAACTTTTTGAGTCTGGTTTAAATGCCAGGTTTCAATTCACTTCACTGAGAACTTAGCTGGATCTTATTTCCTCAGTTTGTTGATTAGGATATTTATGGCAGACTGTTCAAAGTCTTACCAAAGTTGAGATAAACAAGCTGGAAACTTCACCACAGAAAGCTGGTAAAGAACAATATCCCCTTCATAAACCCATACTGACTACTCCCAGGCATATTCTTTTCCTTCATGTGTTTGAAAATTTTTTTCCAGGTTATATGCTCCATCACCTTCCCAAGGATTGAGGTGAGGCTGACTAGACAGTAGGTCCTCAGATCATCCTACTTTCTCTTCTTGAAGATAGGAGCAACGTTTCCTTTCTAGCAGTCCTCAGGGACTTCTGCTGGCAGCAATGACCTTTCAAAGATTGCATATGGATTCACAACATCATCCATCTCTCTCAGGCCTCATGGGTGGGTCAGGACCCATTAACCAGGTTGCTGAGTTTGTTTAAATATTCCCTAACCTGATCCTTTTCCACAGAGTCATCTGTGCTCCAGTCTGTTTCACTGGTCTCACGTGCCAGGTACTCCTGAAAGTCAGTCACACCAGTAAAGACTGAGGCAAAGGCATGTAGTGCCTCAGCCTTTTCCATGTCCTTTGTCATCAGATATTCTGTCACATTTAGTAGCTCACCATGCTTTTTGCTGAGGTATTTGTAGAAATCTCTCTTGTTACCCTTCAATTCCATCTCCAGATTCAATACCAAGAGGGTTTTGATTTTCCTAACCTTATCCCTGCACGTGCAGAGTGTCTCTACAGTCTTCCTGGGTGGCCTGACCCTACTTCCACCTCTTGTATGCTTCCTATTGGTGTTTCAATTTTATCTGGGTTGCCATGCTTGCTGCACTTGGGAGTTGTTGAGTTTGGACAAGGTGCTACTTAAAAGTTATCCAGATGCCCTAGACCCCTCTTCTCTCATGGGATTCTTTCCCAGCAGATCCCTGAATAAGACCAAGTGTGCTCTCCTGAAGGTGTGGGTAGTAATTCTGTGTTTTGCCTTTCTCCATCCTCTCATGATCTTGACCTCCACTTTCTCATGGTTGCTGCAGCCAAGGCTGGCAGTGACTTTCACAGACATGTCATCTCAGAGGGGCTGGCCAGTCTGCTGAACACAAGCCTTGTGTCTCCTGTTGTCCATCCTTTTAAATTATGAATGTCTGTAAGTATTTCCATAGTAAAGAAGGTATTTTTTCTGATTATAGACAGAATATAATTATTTTCAGCTTGAAATATGAATACTGGTTATTTTAAGTAAAGTTAAAATTGTATACTTTTACACACAAACACACCCCTGGTTTCACACACATACCACATTTTTTTTTTTTAGTATTAAATGCCTTTAGGACATGAGAAAGAATTGCTGCTGAGACTTGAACGAAATATGGCATTACGCTTTTTACCCATCACCAGGGATCAGACTAAACGAAGTCCTAGGCTCCCAGCAGCATGGTTGTGAAACAATGTGTTGAAAAATGTGCCTTTCTCTTCTTCCAGATCAAATATTCTATCATGCACCCAGGGACTCATGTCTGGCCCCACACAGGGCCCACCAACTGTCGGCTGAGGATGCATTTGGGCTTGGTGATACCTACAGAAGGCTGCAGAATACGGTGTGCCCAAGAGAACAGGTGTGGTTGGGGGAGTTGGGGTTTTTTGTTGGATTTTTGGTTGATTGGTTGTTGTTTGGGGTCTTTTTTCCACTTTCCTCAAGACTGAAAAGGGGATGCAACTGCATGTAATTTAAAAAAACAAACAATGGGGTGTTTTATTGATCAGGAGATGTAATATATTTCGTTAATCAGGCAGTTTGCACCCTAATTCTTGGTACAAACATATAAATATCAGTTCTCAAACAATGCCAGGAGAACCTTTGGAGAGAAACCTCCCCTTCTCTGCTATGGCATGGAAATAACAGTGGGTTTAATCAACAGGGTCTCTGTGTTTACTTTTACAATGCCAGCTTAATATTGCTGCCAACAGAGTTCCTGTATTTGTTTTGATTTTGGGGAGACTTAGAATTTGTTCCTTCTTCAGCAGAAGCTAAGACTGAGCTATACCTATATTTTCACCACTGTGACAGAATACCATGGTACTTCTGGCACAAGCCTCCTTTTTAGCTGGTATTATTTGTTATAATTCAGTTAAAAATATTCCAGTTGAAGTTGATCTCAGGATGAAGACACCTATGAGGTATTTGGCTTGATGAGTTACACAGCTGGCAATTTTCTTTAAAGTGCATTTTAAGTGAAATTTCTTACCCATTAGCAAAAAATTATACTGAATTTCAAGTCAATTTTATCTGTTTGCTCAGTCCAAAAACCAAAAGAAATGCAATAGCTTATGCATTTACAATCGGGGCATATCCTCTCCCGAGAAATATGGGAAAATATGCTAAATTTTTGCATTATATTATTAAACACAGACAGAAAAATGTTGTATTAACTATATTGCTTACAGACTTAATTTGCTGAGACCTAGGTGAAATTCTCATGATGCTTAATATCTATGTGTATATTTTGAAAGAATCTTGTCTGCAGCTTCTGAGTGCAAAAAATGTTAATGTTGAATTATTTTCATGGTAGTAATGTACATATTAATTTGATATTGAGAAATGAAATGCTACTCCTGTCTGCACGACTGCAATACATAGCAAAAGGGTTTTTTCCATAACACTTGAAAACAACTACAACAAGAAATCTTTAGAATTTTTGAGGATAGAAGTACCCAGCTGTTAATAAACATTCAAGAGCTGACTACAACTTCTGCTGGAATATGTTAACATCAGTTGCTTCCATCAAGAGCTGCACATTCAGAAACAAAGACAAGATTTTCCCTGGCATCATTCAAAGTGTTTCTACTGCTGGCAGTGAAAGGGCTTTTTTTACATCCCTTCCCCCATGAAAGGAAAAAATGTATGAACTACTGTGAAAGGGAATGGTGCCAGGAGGAAGACCTACCCTGGGCCGTTTTCATTCCTCCCCTCCTGGTGGCTTAGAGCAGTGGGAAACTAGTGGTTCCAATTGGAGAGCTGGCTCAAATAGGAAGGTTAGCATCATGCCTTTTTTGCCCTCCCGTGCCACTGCTGTGTGCATGAGAGAGCGAACGGAAACCATGGGAATTTTGTGCTTGGTTAGCTCTGTGCCACCTACTGTGGTGGTTTTGAGGGGCAAAGTTACATTGGAAGTCATCCTTTGATGGAGAGGCAAATCAGCACTGTCTAGTACTGTGTTTTACTCCTTCACTTGCAGAAGAGGTTTTTTTGCAGCTGTTTGGAGTTGATACACCTTGTGGTTGAGGGCTGCAAAATGATGGGAGGAATGGAACACCTCAGCTATGAGGAAAGGCTGAGAGAGCTGGGCTTGTTTGAGAAGAGAAGGCTACAGGGAGATCTCACGACGGCCTTTCACTGCTTAAAGGGAGCTTTTAAAAAAGATGGGGACAGTTTTTATCAGGTTGCAATAGGACAAGGGGTAACAGTTGTAAACTAAAAGAGGGGTGGGAGTCTAGACTAGATATAAGGAAGAAGTTTTTTATAGAGTGGGTGGAGGGACACTGGAAGAGGTTGCCCACCAGGTGTCCCGTCCCTGGAAAACACTCCAGATCAGGCTGGACAAGGCTCTGAGCAACCTGATTGAGTTGAAGGTGTCCCTGCTCATTGTGGGGCTTTGGACTAGATGGCTTTTAAAGGTACCTTTCAACCCAAACTGTTCTGATTCTATGTCTCTTTGTCAGTACAGCTCTGGTCATTTTAGGTCATTAGGCCATTTTGAAGTTCCAGCTCTGAGAAGTGCATTTCTACAATGCACAAAAGTGGTAGATAAATAATATCTAGTATCAAAATCGAACCTCTCTGTCAGGCAATGTAACCCTATGTTGAAACGAAGGTGAAGAGTTACAGCCTTATGCAGAAGCCAGTCTGAGATCTCACCTTTTACAGGTGACACTAGAGCTGTGCAAGTGATACGGAGACTACCCCACAGTGGCTCAGTACCAGACCAGAAGGATATGGTCCCCATGTTAGCACTGTGAAGTGCTTCTCACACCATCAGACTTCTAGAAAACATTTATTTGCATGCTAATGGTGGGGTTTGTAGCCTTTTCAAAAGGGGCTAATAGTTCCGTCAACTTTATGACTTTTCCTTTGTTGTGCAAAACAGCCCGTCCCATTATGATGCAGATGATAGATCCTGGGTTTTAACCTCTGAAGCTACTTCATCTGGGTGCCTGGAGTTTTCATTGTCCTTCGCTGAGCTGCACTTTCAGGCTATTTAGAGCAGGTTTTTTCAGGCTTGATTTAATTAAAAAAAAAACCCCAACAGCAGAAACAAAAGCCCCAAACCAAACGAAAACTCAACTACTCCCCCAACAAGAAAAACAATATCAGAACTCAAGTGCCCCAAACAAAACAAAGCCAAGTCCCCCAACCCTCCCCCAACACCCCCACCAAACACGGGCCCAAAACACCACCTCTACCTGCACAAAAAGAACCCCCCCCAATCAAACCCCAATAAAACAAACTCCCCCCAAAAAAACAGAAAAAACCAAACAAAAAATAAACCAACCCCAAAAAAGCAAAACAAAAACAACCCAAAGTCTGCTTGAATTTTTTGCCACCTTATAGCATTATAAGTGGCTTACTCCCATTGACTTGAATAAAACCAATGTAACTTTAGAGCAGTAGCAGTAACTCGGGGTCTATGTGACATACAACAATTTTGTTACCAGATAACTGGTGTGGTATCAAAAAAACCCCACGTGATTGTAGCTGAAATCTGTAAAAGGCTGGTGATGTGGGCCTTTAAGGCTGATGGCCGTGTGTTAGTCAATATGAATTTTTTTACTATGTTATGCTTTCTGGTTTATCAGCTCTTGCTTCAGTTATGTTTAGATGATTATTTCAATTGATCCAATTTCAATTTTTCTTCAGAACATTACAGCACAACCCCATAAATTTTGATGCTTAGTTTTTCCTTTTGTTGAATTAAAAATACAGAGATCAATTGGGAGTATGAGTCTAGTTTTCACTCTGTTTTTTGAAAAAAGAAAATTGTTTTCTCTGTAAATGAACACAGCTGAATGAGTTTAAGCAATGCATTTCCATCTTTGATGGCAAGGCCTTTGTTTTGTTACCATTGTTACTGTCCATAGTGCTTAATTCCCTTTAAGGGCATCCATCCTCTTGGATTGCTTCAGCTCCTAAGGATTCTGTTAAAAAACTTGATTATATGTTCATTGTAGAGTAGTTTTGGGAAGGAATGTTTCTTGTTGTTAACCATTGTTAACTTGACTGTTATTCATCCAGCCTCATCTGGAGGTGTATAATCAGGTGTTAAACCTCTTTTCAAAATTGTGAATCCAGGTCTCAGCAGGCTGGAGAAGCTGCCAGCTGAAACCTGATGAAGTTCAACAAAGGCAAATGCAAAACCTTTCAGCTGATAACAAATAAACACCTTGCAGCTGTTGAGGCTGGGTGATGACTGCATAGAAAGAGCTTTGCAGAAAAGGGCTTAAGGGTCCTAGGGGCCAAGTTGAACATGACTTAAAATCTTCCTTTGTCTTGATAAAGTCTAGCTGTGTACTGGTCTGCGTTAGTAAATTTGTAGGAAGCAGTTTGAGGGGTACAATCTTTTACACTGCCTCTGGAGTACTGTGTCCAGCTTGGCGCTCTTCAGTACAAAAAAACGTCACTAGAGAGACTCCAGTGGAGGATGAATAAATTGATCTGGAGACTGGGGCATGCAACACATGAGGAGAAGCTCCATGAACTGGTTTGGACTCTGAAAACCAGAAGGCTAAAGAGGAACCTAATTAATGTCTTCAACTACTAATGGGTGACTATGCAAAAGACAGAAGCAGTCTCTTTTGAGAGAGATGCAGTTATAGAATGAGAGGTAGTGAACACAAGTGACAGTGGAGAAATTTCCATCTAGGTAGAAGGAAGTTTTCACAGTGAGAGTGGTGAAACACAGGAAGAGATGGTGGAGTGCCTGTGGTTGCAGGTATCTCAGGTTCTTCACTAGTGGATTTTTGAATATCTCATCTAACCTCAAAGTTGGATCTAACTTTGCAGTGAGTCTTGCTAAGAGCAGAGGCTTGGACTACTTTGCTCTTACAAAGGCATTGTTCTGATTTTTAGAGAAAACAAATTGATTTAATGTAATTTCTTTTTGAACCATATGACCAGGTTACTGGTCATTCCCTTGGTTTCCATCACTTCTGTAAATCAATAATGTATCTGATTGTAAAAAAAGAAAAGTGGATTATTAGACCAATATTATACCCACTCCCTGCTTAATGGACTCTACTCATTAAAAGTGTAATAGATAATATATATCACAAATGTCTGAATGTGTTTGTGAGCATAACTATGCAGAGTGAGGGGAAAGGATCTCTCAACAACATGAAGCTCCATTAGACTGACCTTTCTGTAGTTTATTTAAAATTCCCATACTCCAATCTCTTTATATTAGGCAGTGAAATCTTGGCCATGCAATCTGTACTGTTTAAATCTTTTTTGTATGTCAAGGAGCATCTTCAGAGCTGATATAAATCTTGCCTACTCCACGGCACTTCAAACGCTACACTAAAGTACGTTCTTTTTTGTTTTACAGAGCCTGGGAAGAAGGGAAAGTTCTTATTTTTGATGACTCTTTTGAACATGAAGTATGGCAGGATGCTGAAAGTTATCGTCTGATCTTCATTGTGGATGTGTGGCACCCTGAGTTAACAGCACAGCAGAGACGTACCCTGCCTGCTATTTAGGGGGTTTCTTCTGGTGTGTGGCACAGGGGAGCATTAACTCCTTTGGAGTACGAAAATAGGATTAATTTATCCAGCATACAGAGCATACAAGCATTTTAAGGCTAAGAAAAGATAAGGATGACATTCTACAATCGGAGTTGACTTAGTTTAAAAAAAAAAAAGGAAAAAAGAGGAAAAAAAAGAAGCCATGTTATGTTTCATACTGACACAGCACTGATGTGTATTGTTTTTGTGGCTGCAAGTTAGAAAACATAAGTCTTGACAGCCAAAAAGCAATAGGTCTAGATTTTCAAGCTGAGGAATGTGCACATGTTTTAGCCATGCCTATATTTTCTGTACAAAACCAGTCTGTTGGTCACCTGCTCGACTACTTTCAGGCACAAGATTTATGATTCTATGTTAGGGAACACTTCCTAGGGAACACTTCCTAGGCTTCTCTCTGGGAAGAAAAATGAAAGATATTTGCAAACATATGCACTCAACCGACTTTGAAAATCAGTATGTAGTTGTAATGTTAGCTGCTTTAGGTGTAGAACATGTCCCTGTGTTATCACTGTAGACAATGTGAATGGATTATGTGTGTTTTGTACTTTTTCTACCTAAATAACTGTATTTTTCTAGCTTAATTATGAACAAATCGTCTTTAATTAACCACTGTTTAAAAACAAAATATATATACACAAGTGCATCTCTAGCTATCAACAGAAGGAAAACACTGTATATGAACAGACTTCATTTTTGCTAAGTGTGGCCTTCTTTTCCATTTCCTGGAAATGCAAACAGAAACTTGTGTAATAGCTGCCTGGTGAAGCTTTGTTCTTCTAAAACAAAATAGTTCTCTTCGTTAGCAGGCGACCTTTAGTTTGATAATGTGATTTTGGAAAATGTTGAGCAAATCTGACATTTGTAGGCTCAGATCTTAAAGTACTTGACAGTTCTTAGTATTATATGGTGAGCTGCTGGTTCTCCTATCAGTACAAAAGCTTCTCTTGTGATATCCTTTTTCTACCTAGCAAGGGTTTGGGACACCTCCTTCCAGGGGCCCCTCCTTGGCTGCCCTTGGGTGGTCATTTAGCAGAAAAAAAAATGTATTAAGAATTTCTTGTGCTTTGGGCAGAAGGACAAGGTCTAACTTGTTTTCCTGCCAGAATGCAGAGCAGACAAAGAGCTTCAGGTTATTAACTTGTATTAACTTCTGTTGCCAGCATCCTACAGAGTGCTGGAATGATCCTCCAATTGACTTAATGGTGTTTTCCCTTGTGTTGAAATGTATGACATGATGCTGAAGCAGTCTGATCCAGGTACTGTTTACAGTATGCTCTTACAGAATGCATACCACGTGGTAAAAAGGCCTGTTTTCAAGAAAGAAAGCTGGCTGGATGTTTAAGCAGCTGGCAAGTCTTTTGGGTCTGTACTGGGTAATGGGAGATGGGGGCTGCAGGACCCTCCACTGTTGACTTCTAAGAACACTAACAGGAGAGAGAGAGCAGAGGTTGCAGTGCTGGTGTTCATGGCTGGCTGTTACCCACTCACCTGCAGCACCAGCAGGTGTGCTGGGCTGCTCCGGGCGTCGTTACTGAGGGCTGGGACACACAAACACTAAGCGAGGAGTCACTGAGGTTGCTTGGTTTCCACAGCATTTGCTTTGTTGGCCAAAGGACCCTGAAGGGTTTTCATTTGTGTAATACTCAGTGGTGTATTACTGCAGAGACTACATCATGGTATTGAAGTATCATGACCTGAATGTCACATTTGCTGAAGCAAAAGGCAGATAAGAGCTTTGCATTCCCATAAACTGAATGCTTTTCAGATTTTGTATTTTACTAGGTAATTAAGTCTTGTTATGCCATATAACACATGGTGATTGCACCATAAATTAATGTAACCAGTTTCTGGGAGTGTGCACTTTAATTTCCTTTTTTGAATATTAAACTGATAAACCCTCTCTTATCAATAGTCAGTTTTAGACAGCTAAGATAATTAGGTTTTAGTGTGTTGTCAGTATCAAAAATAATCATGCATCTATACACAATGTACAAGAAAGTAACAGTTCTCAATTAATAATAATGAAAAACTGAAAAGATTTATAAGTTTCACACTTTAGAAAATGTAAAAATACTTTTGGAGATCATTAAAAGGTTCATGCAAAACTGGAAATAAGGTACTCATTGTGGGGGTAAAAGAGTAAAAATGGTTTTTAAATCTGTTAGGTGTTAAGTCAGAGGCTGTATTTTATATCTTTGTGAAGTGATCAAGCAGTACAAATTAAAAGGTATTTTGTAATTCTCTAAAATAAAGACATAGTTTGTAAACAAAGAAGTGAGAACTTTTTAAACAAAAATTGATGATTTAGAAATATTTTTATTAATCTTGCAATTTAGTTTCTATAGCTCAGAGTAAATGCTAAAGGAATGGTAAAAGCTTTGGAGCTTTGTTTATGAAAATCCATGCCGTCCTTCAGATTGTTTCACTGTTCCTTTGAAGGCTCATAGTTTATCTTTTCCAATTGCAATTGACAAATAGATAAAATCGTCAAATAGATAAAAGTAATCTCCCCAAGACGTGTGTGTGCTGGAGTAGCATTGTTTATTTAGATTGTGTAGTGATACATTGGCCATTTAAAAAGCTTAAAAATTTTGCCTCAAATAAGACAAGGTGTATTATGAATAATTCCTGCAACGCTGAAGTGAATCTACTCTGTGCCCACCTGTCAGGGAGCTGAGAGGGTGCAGTTACTGGGTTAGCTGTATACATGGGGAGGATAAATAGCAACCTGCAGAAATTATGCAGTGATTACTAGCATAATACTTTAGGTATTCCTGTTTTCCAGCTGGTATTTTGTTTTGAAGAAGCTTTTCAACTTTGGAAATGCCAAGAGAAGAAGTGAATGGAAGTGGTTTTTTTTAAATGGAGATCCATTGCAATTTGCTTTTTTTTTTTTTTTCTGTTAGATTTATTTACAGAAGGAAATGGCAGACAAGGCAATATAGTCTGAAATGCAGCAGGTACTTGTCACAATGTTAGGAGGTGCCTGTCATTACCTTGCTTGCACAGAGTCTGTGTGAGACCCTACAGTTAAATACAGGCTTCATACAGTTATATACAGGGCATCATATGTATTTATTCATGTCACAGTTAAAGAAAATAAATAATTCTAATCCTTTGCAAGGTTTGATCCTCAAGGACTAGATTTCAATGGTATTTGCACTTCTTGGGCAGAACAAGACCCACTTCAATGAATAGTGATTGTAATAGGTCATCACAAAGATTTAACGGCAGTGGGGCTAAGTGTATTAACAGAGAAAAAACACAAACCAAAGTATTTCTTCCTTAATGCTGCAATATAATGACAAATGTCTGTCTTTTTGTGTGTTTGGGCTTTTACTTTCTGCTTTAAGCAAGTTCTCTTAGACAAATCCAAATGCCTTTGAGTCTCTGTGAGCCCAGGGAAGGGAAAAGAGCTATATCCTGCTACCAGGACTCGACATCCTAGTTTCCTGTAATAGGTGATGATGTCAGAGGAGGGAGAATGGAAGAAATTCCAAAGATAGATGGGTCCAGTCGTCTTATTTGTTTAATGTTCCTGCAAGCTTCTGGTTTTTTTCTGACTCCTGTGTTGCCTTGCTGGGACCATCCACTGCTTAAAGACTTGCTCTCTATTATGTAGGCCAGACTTTGTATCAATGACATGCTGCTGCAGTAATAGGCTAGTCTGGGTAAGGTTATTCCGTACAAAAACTAGTGAGTAAATCCCAGGTGTGTTGATAGGATCTGGCAGGATGTCCTTTTTGCCCTGTGCAGGCATAAAATGTTGTTGTAGATAAAGGCAGTATTTTGTTAGTCCATCTGTTAGGGCTGACCATGTCCACTTGAACTATATCATCACTTCAGTGTAACACTTAAGAATTCAATGGGTGTTCCAGGGGCACATTAAAAACCCTTGTGCCCATTATCATCTCATTTTGTATGTATGGTTTACGCTGCTACCTTTGATATATTGTTGCCAGCCACTTGTTCTAGTAAATTGTCAATGTATGGCAATTTAATTGAAGACTAAAGGTATGTACAGTGATTGTAACTGTGTTAGGAAATAAAGTCACTGCACATGCAATTTGATAACGATTGTTCTTTTATTTCTCTAATCCAGTTTCCATTTCAATGAAGGGATGGTACTCTCTTTGCAGCTAGGGCAAACAGAGAAATAACAAACTGATCTTTGGCATTTCAATTCTTCTATTCTTCAGCATTTCCTTCTAGCAGAAGCTTGTACTAAATAATCAATTCTAAGTTTTCCTTTTTCATTTTAACCATGGCCTGCATCTGCAATCAGCGTATCCTTCTGGCTACACTTTTCCCTGGCTGCAGGAGGGAAGGGGGTAAATGGCTCTGCAGAACTTTCATTTGCTGCTGTGACCCGAACAAAACAACCTGGATTGAACCATTAATCACTGCTGAATTTGTCCAGTGTGTCTCCCTGGAACCACCCCCTCACACGTGCACACACATGCACACACACGTATCTAATCGCCTCCTGAGTTGCCTGTGGAAAAACTCATCGTTAAAATTAAATCATTGCATTTCAAATTGTGCGTCTGCTGCTCACACAGCTCATTCCACTTAGCTGACAGTTTTATATGGGCTTCAAAAGTTAAGAATAATTTTTGCTAGATACTGAAATGTGACCCTTATAAGCTGCATGTCACAAAGTGTTGTGTTGAATGGCATTATGCTGGCACTGGGTTTTTTGTTTGGTTGGGGGTTTTATTTCTTTTTAAAATGTAAAATCCTTCTGTAAAGCTCAGGTACTCTGTAGATGCTGATGATTCTGCCCTCTGACCCAGATTACACTTGCTGATTACAGTGCAAATTTTAAATTTGAGATGCTTTTCTTTAAAACACAACCTTTGTTTCTATGAAATGAGCATCCCCAATGGAGTCTTTAGGAACACTACTGACATACCCTGGTTTCTTTAAACAGAGAATGCAGTCCCACCATTGCCAATATTTTAATGTCATAATTCAAAAAAAGGAAATTCTTTGTATATGGACAGACTCCTGTGTCAATAGAAGTTTCTCAGTTCTTGTTCAGCGCACGGACAGATGGCTGGTGACAGTTGTTACTTGGTCAGGAAACACGAAGGACTTGTTATCAAGCGAAACGCGTGTGTGTGCGCGTGTCTGTGTGTGGTGTGCTCTGTGGGGTTCTGGTACGGTGGAAGTCTGTCCATGGATCACTGCTGGGCACGTGAGAGCTCAGTCCAGAGCCAGCAGCGGTTGGGTGTTCTCACTTTCCCCCTGGTCTTCATGTTTCAGCGTGCCGGCTTCCACCACGGACTGGGACCTGAAAGCAGGAAAATACACATGCTAGCAAGGACTGCTGCAGAAGCCCTCACCTCCCTGGGGTCCCCGTGCTACCTTTTATGATCTTTGCTTTAGTCTATTTCCATCTTTGTGGCTTTTTAATCCTTTTCTGTGAAAAGCATCAGGAGTTTGAGAAACACTCCTTTCAGTATAAACGGGGGTGTGACTCATTGAAGATCTCAAATGCTTTCAGAATATTTAGTGCTTAGCTGCTATCCATAATGCTGAACATGCTCAGCACCTTAAAGACCTGGCCCTGTGCTGCCATGAGGTCTGTTGGTGCTCAGTGTCTTCCTAGGCAAAACTGCTTGTGCAACTGCTTACTGGAAAGCAAAGTCATTTGCACAAGTGCTTGTGGGAGTGAGTCACAGCCCACGCTTCTGGCAAATCTGGAGAAATACAAGTAGATAAACCACATTTTACTGATGTAGAGCTTTGAGGGGCAGAGCTTCCACAAGTTACCCAAGACCAATAAAGAAGCCAGAGTTAATATGAAAATGAGGGAGCTTCTGGTGTGCCAAGTCTTGCAGTTTATCTCTGTATCTACACCCTTGAAGGAGAACTTTATTCAGGAATAGTCCATTTTCTAATTCATTTCTGTTTTCAAAGTGGGAAACATAGTTTATCCTTTTATTAATGAATAAAAAAACCCCAACATGTAAAAAATGAGTAAACACTAGAGAAATGATTTCTTGCACTAACAAAAGCTGAATGGGCTCAAAACAGTGGGAAAATTCAAGACCTTTTCATTTTCTGAGGTCTGTTTGCTTATTGAGCTATGGAAGGAGGATCTGATGAGTTTATTGTTACAGGGATTTGTTATGCTCCATTTTCTCTTTTTTGGGCCAGGAGTTGCCTCCCAGTTTGGAGTAGACAATGAGCTTTAGAGCAACATCACTGTGTGAATCTGGAACTTTTAAAAAGGGAACTTTTTCATAAGTGGGGATAGAGTCATCCAGACCAGGCATTCACATAGTGCATAGTACTGTTTTAAAGAGCCAGTTTTCTCATGGATAGCTTTTACAATTAGGAGTAGCTCTCATTCCATACATGATGCATATGTAGTTCCCAGTAGTTCATTTAAGCTCTAGCTATTTTGTGAGATTAGATGTCACCTCTCTTTTGATAAGAATCCTTAATAAACTGCATCCTTTGGTACTGCAGGACTGAATACCATGACTGTGAATAACTTGTATGATAATTATTCTTATTTGTATGCCTGGAGCTTTCATTAAAGCATAATAAAAAATTTTCATTAGAAAAAAAAATCTCCATAGAAAGATAACAAAACCTGGATGTTTAATGGGAAGATTTTATGCCATAATTTTCAAAGAAAATATGTTTGCCCAAATGTTTTCACTGTGTTTTTTTTACTGATATGTAACATGCATAATGTTTATGATTGAACTTTAATATAGAAAAGCAACTGATTTGGGAGATCATGCAAGATGGCAATTTACGTATTTCTAGTATGTGGCAGCAAAAACTAAGCATGTGGCTTTGAAACTGATACAGAATGGGGTTCAAATCGCAACATCATCAGGTTTTTATTTTCTTTTCTGGACTACCAGATTAGGTTATTATTAAATAGTACCTGATTAATATAAGTCGCCAGTGTATTGTTTCTGTCTGACCCACTGCCCTTCAATGGATATAAAAAGTTGCATATCCTTTGCAGCATTTGCCAGCACATAGCAGAAAGTTTCTGCTCTAAGTCAACTGTGAAAAATCTCATGTTTTTGCCTTTTGTCATCACTGCTGATCATTTCTGTTCTCGTGTCATTGCACACACAAACATTCTTGCATCTGTAACAGCAAGATACCAGTTTTTCCAGCATACTGGTACTTGGATGCTCACTACCTTGGGAGGAAGGTAATCCCAAACTCTGTGTGCAGGTCCTATACTCTTCACACAGAGACAAAATATCCAGCGCATGGAGTACATGCATTGTAACCCACCTGATCTCCAAATTCAAGATGCCAAATGATTCAAGTGCTATGCCCAGCCCTTCTGAATAATGTGAAGAAGGATGCAATTGAGATTTTTGTATCTGCCAAGCTCGGCAGCAACACTTTCTTTTCCATTTCTGCTAAAAGCTGCTTAGCTTACTATCCTAAATTAAGGAATTCTGATATCTCTCGGTAGGCCACACTTGTGGTTTGAACAATCATTGCTATTTTCTAAGACACCACAAAAAAAGGACTTGTGTTTGGATTTCTATTTTTCAAATACATCACGTTTTTGTTTGCTGAAAAATGTTTCCTATTTTGTTTTTAACTTACTTTTTATGTAGAAAAGTAGAAAATTAGTCAATTCTCAACAAGATTCAAAAATACTTTTTTCATAGTCTTCATTTATGGTAAGTATTAAAAATGTAGGTGCTCAGAAAAGGATTTTGGCAACATGAATCAATGCATCTCACTGAAATCTAATGTAATAACTTAGCATGAGGTATATGTTCTACTGGCCTAAAACATCCTGGAATATGTATTCTATAACTATACTTTATTTAATGACAGAGAAAAGATGATTTGCAATAAGAAACTGTTGCAGAAAGCATTTTCAACTGACCAGTAGGTGTAGAATCATAGAATATGCTGAGTTGAAAGGGATTCATCAGGATCACTGGGTCCATCTCCTGGCCCTGCACAGGACCATCCCCAACAATCACACCCTGTGCCTGAGAGCACTGTCCAAACACTTCTTGAACTCTGTCAGGCTGGTGTTGTGACCAGTTCCCTGGGGAGCCTGTTCCAGTGCCCAACCATGCTCTGGGTAAATAACCTTTTCCTGGTATCCAAACTAAACCTCCTCTGACTCAGTTTTGTGCTGTTTCCTTGAGTCCTGTCACTGGTCAGGAAAGTGAAGAGATTGGTACCTGCCCCTCCTCTTCCTCTCGTGAGGAATTTGTAGACTGTGATGGGATGTCCCCTCAGTATCCTCCAGGCTGAACAGATGAGGTGACCTCAGCCGCTCCTCTTACAGCTTCCCTGCCATTCACCATCCCTGTGGCCCTCTTTGGGATGCTCTCTATCAGCTTTATGTCTTTTTTATATTGTGGTGCCCAAAACTGCACACAATGCTCAAGGTGAGGATGCACCAGTAGAGCTCCCGGAGAGCAGAGCGGGACAATCCCCTCCCCTACCCGGCTGGCAATGCCCTGCCTTATTTCTCCCCAGGACACGGTTGTTCCTCCTGGCTGCCAGGGCACTGCTTACTCACGTTCAGCTTGCCATCAATCAGGACTCCCAGGTCCCTGTCCACAGCACTTCTCTCCAGGCTCTCGTTCCCCCCACTATTTACACTACCAAAGTTGCCCTGTCCTGGATGCAGAATCCGGCACTTGCCCTTGTTAAACTCCGTATGATTGGTGATTGCACATCTCTAATTTGATCTCTTTGCAGGCCTCTCTGCCCTGGAGGGAGTCGCCAGCTCCTCCCAGTTTATTGGTGTGAGTATTCCTTCAAGTCCTGCATTCAAGTCATTGATGAAGATGTTGAAGAGCACAGGGGCAAGGATGGAGCCCTGCAGAACCCCACTAGTGAGAGGTCACCAGTCTGATGTCACCCCATTCACTGTCACCCTTTGTGCCCAACCCATGAGCCAGTTGCTCATCCATCACATGGTGTGTTTATCCAACTGTGTGCTGGATATTTTGTCCATAAAGGTACTATTAGAGACCGTATCAAATGCTTTGCTGAATTCCAAAAAGATTCCATCAACTGGCTTCCCTTGATCAACTGGGTGGGTTACCCTGTCATAGAAGGAAATCAGGTTTGACAAGCAGGACTTTCCTCTCATGAAGTCATGCTGGCTGTGACCAATGACTCTGTTGTCTTTCAGGTGTTTTTCATCATCTCCCAGAATAATCTTTTCCATTATTTTACTGGGTATTGAACAGAGATTAACAGGCCTGTAGTTTCTGAGGTCCTCCTTCTTTCCCTCCTTGAAAACTGGGACATTTGCCAGCTTCCAGTCAGCTGGGACCTCTTGAAATTCCCAAGACCACTCAAAAATCACGAGAGATTTTGTGATGACACCAGCTAGCTCTTTGAGGATTCTCAGATGAATCCCATTAGGCCCCATAGATTAGTAGGGATCCAGCCGGAGCAGCAGATCCCACACACGTTCAGAGTCAGCTGGGAGCTGATCATTCTCAGAGTCATGGTCCTGCAGCTCAGGGCACTCAGACCCCCTGTATTTTATGGCTGTAGAAATTAATATAAGACAAATGCTGTTTGGAAGAAACACCCTCTATGTTGGTTTCACCTTGCTCTTGTGTATCTAACATGCATATTCAGTTCAAGAAAAGCAGTCACATTCTAGGTATGTGCAAGTTTCCACACTATTTACAAGTTTTTGTATGCTGACTCTAGCATTGAACCTAGGACTAAGAATAGTTTTTATTTTAAAAGTACTGATACCTGTTTTAGATGCAATAACATTTTCTTCAGAGGACTTCACAACCACATTTCACATTTTAAAGTAGAATCTGATCATGTTTCCTGGAAAGGTGTGTAGGTATCTAACTGCACCTTAACCTCCTATTGAAAAATAAATTGCAGTCAGACACCAAAATACCTTTGCCCTTGACTACTCCTGATAAATTGCAACCATCTTTGCATTCCAAGCACCCTCTTGCACAACAATTTAAGTCATTCTGATTTAAAATGGTAAATAACCAGTACAGGCCTTTCCTTTGGCAATCAGGGTTTAAGCTTTGGCTCTGTCAATGCAGGGGACATTGTTCTGGTGGTATCCGATGGCTGGCATAAGTTGTTCATGGCATCAGACAAAAGCATTTTTATTTTGCTGCCTTTCCATGTCAATGTGTTCAAATACCTGATGGGGTGGAGTAGTAGAACACAAAAGACAGAATCACCTCAGTGATACTCGGTGACAGAAGAGGCAACAGACACAAATGGAAATTCAGGAACTTCCATTTTACACTGAGGAATGGACAAACACTGAAACAAATTGCTCAGAGAGCTTGTGGAGTCTTCATGCTTAGAGATATTCAAAATCCAGGTGGACACAGCCCTGGACAACCTGCCCTAGCCGACACTGCACAAAGCAAGGGTTGGGTAGAAAATCTACAGAGGTTTCTTCCTCAACCTTTTGTGATTCTGTGCCCACAGAAATAGCAGCTTCCTTGCACCATCCCAATTTATCTTTCTCTATCCTGACAGTGCTGCTACTTTCTTTCCAAGCTCATGCCTTTGGGGTGTCAGTTTTCACAAGGCAGTTGACATTCAGCTGCTAAACATAGATCCCTACAGCCATTTAAGGACCTTAGGGTATCCAAAACTACTGATTAGATAACGGAAGGTTATGACTCTGGGTTTTATAAAAGGTTTGTAGAGGACTCATGTCCTTCTGGAGTAACAGATGGAGGCCAAAAGGCCATAATAGTTACTAAAACCATACAACTTAATTATAGTAGCAGGATGAATGCAGCTAATTTGTAATGTTCAAGACATGTCCAATAATTTTGACCTGGGCCAGATATGAACTAATCATATAAGCAGGAAATAGAAATTACATTGGCCTTCTCCCCCTATCAATACATTTGAGTCACTTGTGTTTGGATTCATCTCACCGTCAGACATCTGGTGGTCTGATGGTCACTCTGTGCTATAAATGGCAGTGATAAACATTTTCAGGGTGCTGTTATCTGACCTGTTCTAAACATATGATTCGTGGGTTACCTACATTCAAGTCCCTGTTCTGATGAGTTCTCATTTGTTAGCACAAGGGAAAACAGGTTTCATGACTTATGAGGTAATGATTCCTACACATCGTAGTCACGACTGCCTCACACCTTCAGTATTCACCTTCACTGTATGACCTTCAATACTCACCAGAAATGTCACACTTCTCCTGTGTGTGCTGCAACTTTGGAATTTTAAATGAGTGTATTTGAATTCAAAGCCTTCTGGTTTTCTTCCTTTCTCAGCTAAAAATTCTCAGTAACCAGCTTGAAAGATGCTTAGCTGTGGAGGATCTGGCTGACTTAAATTTTAACACAAGTAGACAACTGTTTGTATCACACAGATAGGGTCACTGCCCTGAGCTGGCAGACACTGTGCCTGTCTTCCTTTAACATGATCCATGTGGGAGACTTTGCTCCTGTAAGAGTACATGATCACAGTGGACTAGAAGCTAAATCCAAAGTAATTAAAAGCCAAGTCAATGCCCACAATCTTTACTACCCTAGATTCCAGGGCTAGGTAACCTTGCTTAGGAGAGCAAAGTAAAAATGGAAAGAGAAATGAATTCTCAGTCTCACTTCTGAACCCTAGGTACCATTTGAGTGTGGTCCATTTAAAGCGTCAATCAAACCCCCCATGGTTGTTTTACTGTTCAGCAAGAATATTTGGAATTCTGAAAAATCAACAGTACCCAGCTGTTTCTCCAGCAGGCCAGCCATATATTTCAAATGACAGCACTGCATAGGTATGTACATCAATATCTACAAGAACAGATGGCTTTATGTGTGTGGTCACTTTTATGCAGCTATCTCCAATTCAGTCAAAAACCATGTAGGATGACTGCATGCAGACCTCCTAGCTGTGCTGTTTTCAGAAGGCACTTGTCAGAGTGTAGCTGCAGTCAATCAGCTCACGGGAGCTGCTATTTGTTGGGTATCAGTTTTGTTTCCCATAAAAAATACAGTACCAAAATCCTGGACTGAGGTATTAGTAACTGCCAGCATGTTTGTCTTAAAGACATCTTCCAATTCTCTGATCCCTCATTTTATGCTTTTTTTCACAGGAATGCTGATGTGCTACAGCCCAAAGGAGTGAGAATGTATCTGTTCTGGGCTTCCTTTCAGAGGGTTTGTGAGGAAAGGAGAAGGGTGGCATGATTTTTCCCTAAGCGCAGGAAACTTCAAGGTCTCTGAGGGACACACAGCATATCACATTGTGTGACTCTATTTTCTACCTCTCACCTCCCATCTGCTCATTTCCCTCAAATTCCATTCAGGTTTCACCAGTACCTTAGGGCTGTTCATCTCCCAGTTATTCATTCACCTTTATAGAACATAATAAGCATTTTTTAAAAATTGCACCCATGAATGCTTGTATTGACAAGGTCTGAGTGGCATCTCTTTCTCCCTCCCCATCAGACTGCAGAGGGGGTGCAGCACCTCAGAGTGTGCTCCACAACACACCTCAAGTGTATGGCTTCATTAGGTGGGAAAAACAAAGCTTCCTCCTCTCCTTGGTATCACAGAAGCGATGCAGGTGTACAGGTGTGAATTGTGGTAAAAGATACCCTTTTTTAATCAAAAGTGCTTGAGAAGGAAATGTGCCCCTGCTCAGCATTACACAACCCCAGAACAGGAGCTGTAGCATGTGGTTGTCTGCCCAGGCTCATAAGCCCTGCTCAAACCTCTTGCCAGTGCAGGTCTGCAGCTTTTACACTGGTGCTGGCTCACAGCTCTGCATTAAAACAGCGAAGTATTGTGCCACAGAGACTTGCCTGGAGGGGCAGCTTTGGTGCACAAAACGCAGCACTGCAAAGAGATGCAGCAGCAGCAGCAGCAGTGTCTAGGGGCCCAGCTGGGCTGTGAAGTGATCCACTGGCATGGTGAGTCAGGGAAAAGCAGCATAAAAGCTCTGGCACAATCTTACTTCTAAAAACAGAATTTCAGGCCAGGTAATGGAAAAACAATTTATTCTCACACTTTATGAATATTCATGCACGCACACGCATGCACTTATCATCACCACTCATGCTTTTCTTGTTCATCCCCATTTCCTTTCACACCAAGCTCTCTTTCTAGCCCAACAGCTTCCAGTCCCTTTGTTCAGACACTCCAGTCCTTTACTCCTGCCTCACCTTTTTGTTCCCACTCCAGTGACTCCAGTTCTCAACATCTAAACCAGATTTACCCCTGAATCACAGTCTCATCACTGCTCTGTGGCAATAAGACAGAAGACAGAGCCCTAAGAGCAAAGGTGATCAGTCTTCCTACTCCCCCATTACACATCAGAAATTTCTTGTCCTTAATAAGAGCAGCACTACAGCATGAAAGCAACCCTGCAGAGGTACTATTTAGAGTGGAAAGTCAAGCACCACCACAGAATGAAAAGCCAAAATGTCGGTTGTGGGAGCAGCAGTCGTTTGGCCAGGTGTGTGGGGGTGTTGTGACCCCCACACTGCACCCTGGCCCCAGGTGCACACAGTGTTCTTTCCCAGAGGGCTCTTTGCTCCCTCAGTGCTCAGCGTACACAGTGCTGTGCTAGTAAGTGGCTATTTATTTTTCTTTCTTGTAGTGGTTCAGCGTGTGGCTCTGTGACACATTTGCTGTATATTAGTCCAAGCTTGCTCTGAAGACAGTCTTTGTTAGTTGCCTCCTGAACTTTTCTGTGGAGTTCATTAATGCAGTACTTGTGTGCCTCTTAAAAGCTAATTCATTTACTGCCATAGCATGACTGTGAGAGTTGGTTTTCTTTAAATTTTCATTTTGCATGTGGAAAACTGAAACGCAGTGAAATTAGGATACAAATATTCCTCTGATTGGGGTGCCCGTTTCCCAGTGCTGAAGGGCTGATTTTGCAGAGTCCTCAGCATTAAGTGGCAGCTTGTGTGTTCAAAGCACATGTCCCTTGGTTTTCTCTTGCAGGCAAGTGCTGCGTATTTCTGGAAATTAGACCCCAAAGTCTATAGCTTGACAGGTTGAAAATAAGCAACGTGCAGTCTCACCATCTGTGTGAAGTTTGGTTTAAGCTACTTGCCAGGCTGACACAGGGCCTCAGGGGGAGAGGGAGCGCAGGATCTGCTTCTCCAGAGTTGCACCCAACAGACTGAACTGAAGGATCATTCCTGTTCTCCATCAGCCATTTGCTTGCCCACCAAGTGTGTGTCCTAGCCCATTTGCTTTCAGTTCTTTATGACCACCTTGTCTTTCAGTCTACCATGTGGATCCCATCCCCGTGACCCAAGTTTCCAGTGCCCCAGATGGGTTCACCACTAAATCCTCATGTCTCCAATTCGCCTGTCAAGAGCAGGGAGGAAGCAGCCCTGCAAGCATGGGATGTCAGTCTTTCAAATCCTGGCTCCAGGCTGGCCTAGTGCAGGGACAATAGTGATCACAAGTCAAAGTTGTAATTACAAAAGCCCTCTGCACCCCATGGCCAAGGCAGGAGATTGTGGGCATTGAACCGTCAACACAAACTGAACAAGTTTATTTATGTTGGGAGGCCAAGCTAAAGCATGAGGCAATGCTTGTGGCCATTAAAAGCTAAAATTAAATATGTTTCTACAGGGCATGTGTGAATTGCCCTTTCAAAGGCTTGTAACTCGGCCAGATGTAGGTGGATTTTTCACAGGACAGCAAAAGACATAAGCAGTGTAAAACCATTTGTTTTATTAAGTGTCGTGTCTCTAATCTAAACTACTAAACTTTTGGCAAATTTATAGGCAGCTGAAGACATAATTTACAATGCAATATTTTAGGCAGCCTGAACAGCACTGGTTCTGCCATTCCCACCTCTTGCCTGTGTTTGTGCACCCATGCACTGGGAATTGAGTGCTATAAACAGATGAAACTCACACTGTCAATGTCCCCAAAGAGCAACTGTTTTCCTGCCTTGTCCGAGCGCATCCCCAGCACCAAGCTACCCATCCCTCTTGTCCTTGGTTCAGCTGTGGCTTTACAACTTGGATGTCCTCCTTGGCTTCTCTCGCTACTGGCTCCTGAGGTTATTCTGCAACATCTCCCCTGCAGCCCCCCTAGGACCTGCTAATGTACCAGATCCGTCAGCTCCTTTCAATTTCTTTCTCATGTATTCACAGAATTCTGGTCAAAAGCTGTAAAACTGTTCAACAGCTAACAACCTATATTACTAGATAATGCATACATCACATGATATGCATGTCCCTGAGACACCTACTTTGCTATCAAGATGTGTCTTATTCATCATCTGTGTATGGGGGAAGCATCTCCACAGAAGTATTCAGAAATTCTGCATTGATTGAAATAGTTTATAATAAAATAGTGAATGTAAGCCTTGCACCATAGCTGTTGTGTATTATAGAGCTATTTTATCACAAAGGGGATTTTCACTTTTCTCCCAACACAAGTAGAAATGCACCCCAGCTACAAACAGAGAAACCTAGGTGCCATCCTTGGGCAGTGGGAAGTGTTCACACGTTTTCAAACTGATTTTTATTTGCTGGTATTTTACTACTTCTGCAGTAAATTGGCGCTGACTGTGAACCGGCATAAAACATGACCCATAAAAGCAGAAACATATGGCGAAGGAACATTAAGGTCACACTAAGGATAACAACTAGAAAGGCCTGCCTTGCACAGCCCAGCTGGGCATATGGAGAAACCAGTCTGAATAAATAAAAACCTTACATAAGTCACCCCTGTGAATGGCCCCTTTTGGATCTAAAACTGCTCCAGTCGGCATTAGTGTGTAGCAGTCGTAATACCCTTCCTTCTGGAAGCAGGATCCCATTTCTGAGAAACAACAATTAGTTTCAGCAATGAGTTCATTTGAATATCAGGGCTTTTTAAAACACACACATCAGGAGGCAATAATGGCTAAACCCTCATCTGTACTTTAAAATCCTTTCACTCTAATCTAGGACATAAAAATCCACATGCTCTGTGGGTCAATGGGGCAATGCATTCCAACAGGCTTTTTCCACTGCATTTTCAAAATGCCTAATATGGGGGCTTTTGATGAATGACTAGTCAGTTCATTGCACATTTAGGTGCTCAAGTCCTTCAGGAATCAGCATCAAGTTGTGCCAGCAGAGGTTTAGAATACATATTAAGAAAAAATTTCTTCACTGAAGGGATTGCCAAGCATTGGAACAGGCTGCCTGGGGAACTGGTGGAGACACCATCCCTGGAGGTATTTTAAAGGCACGATGGTGTGACGCTTAGGCACAAGGTTTAGTGGTGGACTTGGCAATGCTGGGCTAATGTTGAACTTGATGGTCTTAAAGATGTTTTCCAACCTAAATTATCCTACAGTTTTATGATTTTATAAGTTTCTATTTCACAACATAAAAAAGTAATGGTGTCTCAACACACAGATTGTACCTTTTCACAATTACTGTGCTTGGCTCTACTTTAAAAGTTTTACTCTAACTCTGAATTTACTGAGTCTCTAATAAGCTTGACTTGGTGATAGTAAATGCTCTTGCAACCCATGTTATCCTAAGAATAATTTTTAACCCCAAATTTGATTAAAGTTATCATTAATTAAACTTTGATTAACTAAGTTTGGTTAAACAACCCAGGTTGTTTGGCCAGAATATGTATGTAGTCGTTAAGTAAAATTTCTCTGCAGGGCAATTTTAAATTGCAGTAGGTTTTCAAACCTGTTTGCACTGGCAGCAGGTTAAAATCAAGTGCTCTTTTGATGCCTGGGAGGGTAGAGAAGGAACATTCAGCTCCCAGGCTGTGCTCGGTGCCTGCACAGGGAACAAGCAAAGGCAGAGAACGGTCTTTGTCACTTGGACTGAAGATCAAGTTCAGACATCAAGAAATGACCCAGATGCAGCTGAAGAAGGGCCGTTCTTGTAAAGAAAAGCAAGTCACAGAGAGGTAACGTACTGCCGCAGCTTAGTTGTTGCAGCTGGACCCAAGTGTAAGAGCAGGAGTGACACTGAAGAAAAAAGGAAACTCTTCAAAGAACTGAGCTCCTTCACATCTTCCCCAGTCACTGAATCCATCCCTCCAACTGGGAATGCTCGCCCACTGCTGTTAGGTACCCAAATAGATAGAGACATGCTTCTCCTACCGTGACTGGCCAAAAAACCATGCCCTATTGGCACAGTGATATGTCGAGAGCAGTCTCTGACTCTTTAACTGCTAAGCTTAACCATCCACCATAACTATTCATTAAACTGCACACCCAAATAAAACCTCCAGCTGTTCCTAAAAACAACAGCTCATCAACAAAAGCCAGCATGAGCGCCTCAGGGGAATGCTTTTCTTTCGTGAGAGCTCCCTGTTAACTAAAGCAACCCAAGACCCCTTTCTGACCATCAGAGCTCACAGAAGATTTGGCCACAGCTGAAAAGCAGGTGATTTTCTTCCCTTTGTTCCAAATTCTTGCACCATTTACATTGCTCTCAAATCCCAAAGCACATAAGTGACAGGCTCCCTGCACGGATGCAGACCTTCCAGAAGAGATGGCCCAACACAGGGGAAGGGTCTGTTGCCATTGCTGCTCCCAGGACTCTCGGATGGATGCAGCCAAGCTCTCAGACTATAACTAACTTTGCTGTTGCTGTATTAATGCTGGTTTCCTTGTTTGCTACCTTGCCCATTTCAGACTTCACTGATCTGAATCTTAATAAACATACATTCTGAATGGATTTTTGCTATTGTTGCTTCTCCCCCCTTCCCCCTCCCCCCAGTGATTAAGACTCATTTTGTGGAGTCATCAGCTGTTTTGCTTTGTTTCCCATCTGTTCATACAGTTACTTGGGATCTTAGATAATACTGAGATGGGAGTGCCATTTCCACTGTTTTGGTTTTGCCCCTGTGGGACTTCATGTGGCCAGTGGTGGAAAAATTGCAATGGTTTTGATTAAAGATTTTCCATATTACAGAAACTTGTCAAAACTCAAAATTTTCAAGATCATGTCACTGCCTAGAGGCAGTGGCAGTCATTCTCTAAAAGGATTTTCAATCCTTTCCCTATCCATTCTCTGAAGTCAGCAAAGATTCTTTCTTGAGAACAAGTCTTTTGCAAATTCAAGCCACAGGGAAAAACCACCCCTACCTGTGACTGGGAAGACGAGAACGTTCTGGTCCCACTGCTGTTAAATATAGCAGAAATTGGAACCTAATGAGTCTCTGAGGAGCAAGTCTAATCTCCTGTAGCCACTTCACATTGGACTTTCACTCCTGTATCAGTTAGATTGTCATATCGACACGTTTTTTCCAGCCTGTAGCAAACTAGCTCTAATTTGCAGCCAAGGTATACTTTGGTCAACTTTTATCTCATGCCTAAGTTGTCCTTTTTTTGAAATACCTATTCTCTCTCCCCAGTTTTTATTCCCTTCAAATCCATTTCAACCTTCACTCTGCAAAGGTGAACAAACCACTGTCTTCTACAGCTTCTTGCTGGAAAAACATGCTCTCTGCTTTCATCATCCTCCCCACAATTCTCAGGTGAACTTGTTTCAATTTATACGCATCTGCCCTGGTTACAGAAGCCAAAGCACTGCTGTCAGTCCTAAAGCTAACCTACAGGTGTGTACCTGCTCCAGCTTCAGCCCCTCTCGCTGCTGCTTGGCCCTGCATTTTTATCCTGGTCTGCATTTTGAGATTAATTTTCAAGCCATGACTTCAATTTGGTCTCAGGCACATCTTGAAAATGCCCTGCTTCTACCCCTCTGCATTCATTTGCTAGCATAGATTAAGTGGCTACAACAGTATTTTGGTCAGTCATTCTCTGGTTCCATTTCCTGGCACTTTTCTTCTGGATCTATAATTCATATCTTGATTTCTCAGCATCTCTGCTACTAAAATGCCAAGGCACTATATTTGGAGTAGTTGCCAAGGGTGAGTTTCTGTCCAGTTGTAGAGGATGGCAGCACTTCATTTCTCAGGGACTTTTCTCTGTGGTCACAGTGCAAGACTCTCAGCTATTACAGGAGCATTGAGCTTAAAAATTCCTAACACTTTAACATAGCACTGGTCCAGTGGTAGCTCTAGCAGGGGTGAGCTTGTGTGGCTTTACAGCAAGTGGCCACAGAGCCAGGAGGGGCTGCACCTCTGCGCCCTGTCATGCAGCAGGAGAGCACCACAGGGGGAACAACCACTGCAGCTCCAGCCTCCAGGGTAAATAAATGCACCTCTCATAAGCACTGCCCTCCCCTGCAGCTGATTCTTAGACAGGCAAACCTGCAGTGATATCTGTCAAGTCAAGGAGAAGACCCATAATTGTTCATAAAGGCCTTTCATCCTTAAATTGCAGAAACTGAAGAAGACTCAGTTTTTGTAAATTTGCTGCTTTCAGAGAAACATAAGTACTAAAGAAAAAGTCAGTGGCCTTAGTCTTTTTTTTAAATCAATCATCTCATAAGAGAAACACAAAATTAACGTTACCTAAGAGTGTATGCTATGGGTAGAGGAGTAGAGGAGAGATTTTCAATGAAACTACAAAATAGTTTTAATAAGGGTAGACATTATAGAATGATTGTGAGGGAGTTAAATTTAAGAGGAAGAATAATGTTAGAAGATCACCTATGCCTAGTGTAAACCTCCCTGGAGTATCCAGGAATCGCAGCTGTGGCCTGAGTTTTTCATTGTATTGGAGAGATACGAACCTAAAGAGGCAAGGAGTGGAGATATTTAAAGACAGGTAATACTGGTAGAAGTCTGGAGACCTTTTAAGATGCCTTAGATATAAATCTGATCTAATAAATCTGATAAAGCACACAATCACGCTTTCTAAACATAGGTTTTTACCTATGCTTGGGCCAAACCGTAATTTCAGGGGAAGAAGAATCAAAGCAAATACTCATAGGAGAAAATCTGTTGAAGCTGTGAACTTTTCACCCTTAACAGCAAGTAATGACCACAGGGTGCAAGATCAGATGGTTGACTTAACTGCCGAGTAACAAAATTAGGCTAAAAGTTAGATCTAGTCTGCCCAGAGGCAACATGACAAATTAGATTCATCCACTCCCCATATTTGTATTAGTGCACTTTTGTATTACTGAACAGATTATAAAAGAAGGCTTTGCCTCAAGGCAGGGTTTTCTGACACTGAACTAATTTTCAAACCAAGGTTCTCCCCTGAGGGCATGATAAGACCCTCCCTTCCTTGCAGCCAGGGATTCAACCTCAGCAAAGATTTACCTGCGAAAAGCTCTTAACACTTCGGAGCTTTAAAAAACTGAAATTTCTTTCTACAAAAGTACATAAATTGAGATGTATTTTAATAATAATGAAATATTACTATTTTTCTAAAATCATTCAGTGTGTTTCATTGACAATGTTTATTTTAAATTGTTTTAAAATCAGCTCTCTGGGACAGGCTTTGTAAACTCATGGTGGCTCCTAGCCTTGGCTGGTGGTCGGTAGTGAGGACTGCTGACAATGCAGGGGGCCACCTCTCTTCATTCTGTGGCTGCAGCTCGTAGCCCAGCAGTCTTGTGGCCATGTGAGCCGTGGCCCTGCGAGCCCTTGAAGTCAGTCCTAAGTGTTAGTGTTTCCAGCACGAGGCCTCACTTTGCAGACACAGCTGTGTGGCATCCCTCTGACCTGGGAGCGAGCTGTGAATCAACAATGCATTTCTTTTTCCTCTGAAGATGAAAGACTTTCAAAATTAATTGCATGACATTATGGCTTGTCTGTGTTGTCAGCTTTGATTTTGCTGTGACAAAATGATGGCCGCTCCCTGTCACAGAGAGTGACGCTGCGCCTGTGAGCACCGCACTCATCAAGTGGCAGCAGCGAGGAAAGCATCCCTGTGATCTGCATGGAAGGCAGTTTCGTGGGGTGGGATGCCAAGGGTGAGTTGAGTGCAGATGTTACACTTGCACGGGGGAGCTGACCCAGCCATCGCTCACTGCAGCTGGTGTTGGCAGAGCCATACCACTCACAACCCTATGCCAGTTATCCAAATTCCGGACCCCATCCCCGCAATCACTCCGAATTACTGAGGGTAATACTCTCCAGAGGTGCTGTTTTGAGCATTCAGAGCTGACTGCACAGTGACTAGAACTAAAATCAGAGCTCTTAAAAGAGCAGTTCTGCAACTGCCTTTGCAGGGCTTCACGGAGCAAGTGGGAGCAGAAGCAGAGGGAGAAGACCAACTCCTTTTCCCTTTAGAGGGCAGTGGTGTTCATTGTACAAAGGCTGCGTTTCCGAGGAGGTAAATCCCTCATCGATAACAACCGGGGCAGCAGCAGCAAAGCAGGGGCAAGTAACAGGGTCGGCACTGAAGCGGTGCCACTGGTTACGCTGCACTGTGCAGGACAGCATCTCACTCTGAGGTACTTTCTGTAACGCTCTGTGCAGGGGCTCATTAATTTCCTCTCATTTTCATGCACAGTAATCAGACAAGTAATTACAGTTCCACTGAGAGGCTTCCTTTCTCCCACCACACTGTGAGCACAGTCCAGAGTGCAGTGGTCCTTACCATCAACATTTGCCAAATTGCAGCCTCTCTTTGAGCCAGATGAGCCCTTCCTGTGAGATTTTTGCCAAACCTGTTCAGAGAGCCAAATAAGAGCTGATTTCAAAGGCAGTACTAACCTTTTCATGGGTTTGGGCGAGGCCTCCCGCTCCAGGTTGGAGGAGGCATGCTTCACGTGCATGGCGTTGTAGGAGGTGTGGGTGTACTCATTCTCATCGCTGTAGTCGGGACCGAGTAATGTTCGAGCCCATGTCCCCATGTCGTAGGGAGGAAGAGTCCCCCCGAATTCAGAGGGCAGGCATTCAGGGTGTATTAGCTGGTGAAGGCTATTCAGGTTGTTACCATGAAGAAAGATCTTTAACAAACAAAAAGAAAGTTCAAAGTCATCACCAATTCCTTACTTCATTAAGTACAATAATAGCTGCACTAATGAGGTGTGAAGAGTCGTTAGTCGACACTGCAGTTTCAGGTGGGATTTTCTGAAGCACTCAGGGCTGGCTGGGTGGGCAGGAGTGGGGGGATTAGCTTTGTGGTGGGCAGTTAAAGAATTAGGCTGGCACTATTTTCACTTCTGAAAACTCCAATTTACTTGCTTTTGGCACATGACACTTTCAGTTTCTTAAGTACCAGCTCAGAAGTGGAAGTTAGGAATTATGACTGATTATTGCTACTGTAAGAGGATAGAGTCTTGTATGATCCGCAGTGAGAAAAAAAGGGTGACAGAAAAGGGAATTTACTGAAAGCAGATGTGAAGAGTAAGTCTTCAGCATCTGAGGGGGTAACCAGCCCTGCACCCCAGGACTGACATTTCCCAGGGGTGTACCGGGCTGTGCCACCACCTTATGCTGCTTCAGCAACACTTGTTTCTCTCATCACTCTTTGCTTTCAGGCTGGCCCTACCCTTGTCCTACCTACACAGCCACAACTCAGGGTGGGCTCTGGGGACTCCTGAGGGATGATCCAGTTGTTGTTTAATAGGCTGCAGAGAACAAGTGGCTAAGATGACTGCAGGACCACAATTCACATGGGTTTCAGTAGAGAAGATCTGCCTGTACTGCACTGTGAGCAAATAGCCTTCAGGCATGGGCATTTTTTGGGAAAGCAAGTGAGTTAGCATCATGGGAAAACAGTCACCCTGCTGAAGGAACGAAATAGGAGTTTTTACTCCCACAAAAAGAGTTGAGCTGAAGTTTCCCTTACTTGCAAAACACTTCAGCCAGGCCTGATAATCCCTCTACATTCCCAATTCTGTCTCTCCTTGAGAATGTCCCAGTGACTATCCCACACTTTGTTAGTGATAACGGATTTCTGGTCCCTGGCTGAGTAATTGATTCAATCAAGACCCATTACAAACTCTAATTTTTAATAACAGCAGCAATTCTCTGAGACAATATGGAAAACACAAAGAGGAAAAGAAGAAAAGAAAGCAGGCAGCTACTTGGCTAATCCAGGTCTGCAGCTTCCTATCCACCCCCACCAGCCCACCCCCATCTAATTACCCTCTTCCTTGTCTTGTCTTTGAGGAACGGTTTGATTAGCGTGTACAGGGCATGGATGTACCAGGGCTGATTGACAAAATGGACTCCTCCAAAACGTGCAGGAAAGCTGTCCTATAGAAAGAAAGAAAGCGAGGCAGTTAAGAGATGCAGTGCTTTACTCTGTCAGTCAATAGGATGAAAGTCAGAGGAAATATCTGTCTCTTTCCATCTGCAAACGAGCACTGGGCTTGCTGGGAGGGGGCAGGAGGGAAATGAAAAAAAAAGAAAAGATGCCTGGAAGCGTTTGTATCAGTTTCCTCTGTAGGCAGAGGCAGTTCCTTTGCCTCTCCAGGCACTGACGCATCAATTGCTGATGAGATGCCGAAGATATGAAGTCGGGTCTCCAGCCACTTCTCATGAACATTTTTTAACTCCATCAGGGCATCTGACTCGGCCGGCCTGGGAAGTGAGAGGGGGTTGTCGACCACCGCTCCCTCGAGGGGAAGCTTTCTAATTTCTCATTGTGCAGTGCAAGGCAAGCCCCCGGTTCCCACGCACATCTCTGCTCAGAGCTCACCTTTTCACCCTTCGGCCTCCCTGCCTCCCCCTGCTAAAATCATCATTACAATGGCTGACCTTTCGGGGTGAGCAAGCAGCATATTACAGGGAGGAGGATGGGTGGGAAATGCTGATAAGTGAAGGTGTGGGGAGAGCGCACCATGACAGCACCATGGAAACTGCGGAGCCGCGCTCGCTGCCGCTGCCAGGCTGAGCACAAACACCCTCGGCATTAACATGCAGGTAGCGTCCCGCTGGCGAGGTGTTCGCCACAGCATCGCACCCTGCTCCGCCAGCCCGGCACGCCTAACAGGAGAGGAGGTTGCTGGCGTGTCTTTAAAGGTTATTGTATATTGTGAAGGGTATTTTGTACCTACGATCCTATCTAGCAAATGTCAGTCAAGGAACGGCCTAGGATTTTTTCGCGTTGCATAAATAATGGGATGACTGCTGCTCCTGTGTGAAAATACCCTTCCAGGGGGAGGAGAGGAGCCTGTCTCTCCACTGTGAAGGGAGATTCTGATGAAGCCGTCCTCATCCTGTGTGTGCTCCTAACCCCTATAGCTCAGCATGTAAAGCAGAGCATAATCAGGTCTCTTCCTTCAGGGCTTTGGCTCTGGGACTTAGGCAGGTTCCTTCCCCCCACAATTAGCACAGAGTGTCCTGGGGCTTTCTCTAGCCTTCCTCCCGAGCATCAGAGATTGAGCACAGCTGGTGAGAATACGGGGAGGATTTGTGAGATGATATGAAAAAATCCCCCTATACACCTGCTCAGTAGAGCTTCTGCGCTGCTTCAAGGTCAATTTTTTCCCCCAGATTTAGCGATAGGTATGCATATATCACCTCCTGCCATCCAGGGCAGATTATCAGGACTCTCCATACTCTTTAGTCATGCATTGCCCTGGCAGTCATCTAAAACCATACCCAGGTAATGTTTGTGAGCAGCTATAGGCAGTAAGTGATACTTTTTTCTTTTGCTATACAGTAGAATAAGTCGCTTCCACCTCAGACAGGTCAGTTAACCTGAAATCATTACAAATCTAAATATTGGATGCTCTGTGAGGGCCTGTTGGGTAATCAGGCCAGCATGCAGGAGGACAAGCTGTGTAACATCACAGGTGATCCCATATTAAATTCCAGTAATTTAGGAGTTGAGCTTTTGAAACCTCACCTGCTCTGGGGTCCTTAGCAAAAGAAATAGGTGAACCTGCTTGAGCAAGCCCAGAGGAGGGCCAAAAAGAACATCAGAGGGATGGAGCACCTTTTCTATAAAGACTGGCTGAGAGAGTTGGGGTTGCTCAGCCTGGAGAAGGAAAGGCTCCAGGGAGACCTCACTGGGGCCTTCCAGTACTGTGAGGAGACATTAAAAAGAGGGAGAGTGACTTCTTGACAGGACAAAGTTTTAAACTGAAAGAAGGCAGGTTTAGACTAGATATTAGGAAGAAACTCTTTCCTTAGAGAGTGGCGAAGCACTGAACAGGTTGCCCAGAGAAATTATGGATGTCCCATCCCTGAAAATGTTCAAGGCCAGGTTGGATGGGGTGCTGAGCAACCTGATTTAGTGAATGGCAACACTGCCCATGGCAGAGAGATTGGAACTAGATGACCTTTAAGGTCCTTTCCAACCCTAACCATCCTATGATTCTATGATTCTCTTAAGGATGGCATATGTTCTGTTGAGATGTTCATTTTCATAAATATGACTGTATTTCCACTGCTGCTGGAATATTCATTAGAGTTCAGAGATGTGGCTCAGACTGAGATAAACTACTGAAGTGCTGCAGGTTCCAGTGACTTCAACTGGGCAGTGCTGAGAATCTGCTGCAGAATCTGAGTCCATCTAGAAAAACATGGACTGACAGAAGTGTGAAGCCCAAAGTGATTTTCTACCATGTAATAACCTAAAAGTTTTTATAGCAGACCAGGACTGTAAAATGCCCATCTCATGCAAAATCACAAATTCAGTTGCGTTCCTCACACATGGGAACAAAAATTTTACGATTTCTAACTTTTCACAGATTATTCTAAAAAAAAAAACCACCTAAGACAAACTTGAATGTTCCATATTTGCCTTTATTTATTTATTTATTATTAATTCTATATTTGTCAAGTTGGCTGCAATCCCACAAGCTGTATCTCTAAGGAAGAAGTTCTGGACACTTTTGCTCTTTGGGGGTAAGCTGCCACAGCTGTTCCCAGGCTGCACTTTATCAGCAAAGGCCAGTGTAGAAGACCCAATCTGAATCTGAAGCACAGGACAGTAAAGAAATGAGGGATGAGAAGCAAGGGAATAACTTTAAGACACAGAGATTTATACTGACCCAAAAAAGAAAAATTGTGTTGCCTTCTTGCTGTAATGAAGAAATGATATTAATCACAATCTTTAGTGAGAAATGTCAGTTGGATGTCATATCCAAGGGGGAACATGAATGTTTTAGAACATTTTGACCAGCTTTAACAACACTACATTACCCAGAAAGGTCTAAATACTGAGATTTATAGGAATCAGCCAGAGGTTTAAACTGGTAGTCTGCCTCTGGAAAAGGTCAACTAGGTAGAAGGATGTACTTTCCTACATGGAGAATTAATTTTATGTCCACCCCACATAGATTCTTGAATCTAGAAACTAGGTTCTGTCTGATATGTTGTTAGATTAATTGTTAGAGAAAAGCCGTTAATATAACAATTTTTTTAAAAGCAATTGCTTTCCTTTAATTTTGAAGATACACCCAAAAATGCATAAAGACTCTTGAAAAGGAAACATGACAGGTAGAAAAAACCAGCCACCAAAGAACATTTTTCTGTGTGTGTAACTTTCTCTAAAATTTTGTTCCTTGCCCTATTAAGCACAATAAGCTCAATTTGACCTTCATCCCTCAGTCCACCTGCATTTGCAAGGCTGTCAATTAGAACAAGGACAAAGACAATTTTTTTTTTTTTTTAAACCAAAGAAATTTGTTATGGGAATCATCCAGACACTGTTTCGAACTGCAACATTCTAATTTTGTGGAAGTCCCTAATTAGAGCAGAGCTGTCTTGGAAAGAAAAGCTGCTGTCTGGAGGTCTGCTTTGTGCAGCTCCTGGAAGATGTATGAGACGTTTCCCACACCCCACTTAGTGTCTCTGCTGCTTTCCCTGGGGCAAGGTGAAAGTAGCTGAAATTGATTTTCTGCTGGAGAGCTTTTGCTTTTAGGAATTCTCTTTTGATTTCTCATGTCTTGTGATTTCTTGGGAAGGTATATTTTATAATGAGGTACATTTTTTGGAGTCTACTGTGAAATGGACCCTGGTATCATGGAGCCCTTTCTTAATCTGATTCTCTGTCAAAAATACACGATCCTGTGGATGTACTTACATTTTATTCTGATGTTATAAATGAAATATAGTACATATGAATTGGTCTAATTATTTTTTGGCACTACTGTCTTCTTACCTGAAAACCAGGCTGGACATACTAGTGATGAAATTGCAGTGTGAATAAACACATCCAACCTGGTGCTAATCAAGATAACTTGCCTCTCAGCATTAGGATGGGTCAGGTTGGAAGGGACCACAGCAGATCATCTGGTCCAACCTCCCTGTTCAAGCAGGGTCATCCCAGAGCACATGGCACAGGATTGCATCCAGACAGTCCTTGAATATCTCCAGTGAGGGAGACCCCACAGCCTTTCTGGGCAACCTGTTCTAGTGTGTGGTCACCTACACTGTAAAGAAGTTCTGCCTCACATTCAGGTGGAACTTCTGTGCATCAGTTTCTGCCCATTGCCTCTTGTCCTTTTGGTTGGCACCATTGAGAAGAGCCCAGACCATCATCCTGACATCTGCTCTTAGATGTTTATACACATTGATGAGGTCCCCTCTCAGTCATCTCTTCTTGAGGCTGAACAGGCCCAGCTCCCTCAGTCTTTCCTTGTAAGAGAGATTCTCCAGAGCCTTGACCAGCTATGTAGCTCTTTATTGGACTCTTTATGGGGCTCCATGTCCCTTTTGTCCTGAGGAGCCCAGAACTGGACACAGCACCCCAGATGTGGCCTCATCAGGGCTGAGAAAAGGTGCAGGATCACCTCCCACACCCTGCTGGCAATGCTCTTCCTGATGCACCCCAGGATAGCACTGGGCTTCTTGTCTACAATGGCACTGCTGGCTCATGGACAGCTTGTTGTCCACCAGGACCCCCAAGGTGCTTCTCCACAGAGCTGCCTTCCAGCAGGTTGGCCCCCAGTCTGTGCTTCTGCATGGGATTATCCTTCCCCAGGTGCAGGACCCTGCACTTGCCTTTGATTAATTTCAGCCTCTTCTCTGCCCATCTCTCCAACCTGTCCCGGTCCCCCCGAAGAGCCACACAACCCTCTGAGGACTCGGCCACTTCCCCCAGGTTTGTGTCATCAGCCATCTTGCTGAGGAGGCATCTGCCCCTTCATCCAAGTCATTGACAAATAAGTTAAACTGAACCTTGTGGGACACCACCAGTGACAGGCCTCCAACTTGACCCTGTGGCACTAATTATGACCCTCTGGGATCTGCCTTTCAGCCAGTTCTCAATCCACCTCACTGTCCATTCATACAATCCACCCTTCAGCAAAAGGACCCCAGATATTCTTCTTGGGCAGATGGCTCACTCCAGAGTTAGACCAGGCCTTTTTCACTGGGACCTAAACTGAGCTAAAATAAGGATTATATCTAGCCATGTTGCACTGGCACCTTCCCAGAGTAGTGTAGGCAAACCAAGATAGAGAAAATGGTCCAAACAATTTGAGTTGATTGAGTGAAACCAGGGCCGTAGATGGGACTTTTCTTTTGCCTGATTTGTCTTTGTTTTACTTTATATATTTGTTTCTTTACTGTTTTCAGTTGTTCTCCTCTTTATGATCCCCAAAGAAGAGAAGGAAATGAACACTTGAGTGCCACAGTGGAGCTGACACAGACCTCCCCCAAATCCATACAGGACTCAACAAATCTTTTGCTTCAGATTGGAGAAGTGTCTCCACGTTTGCAGGTCAGAGCAAAACGTTACAGAGATCATTGTTTCCCTTCCCCACTCAGACCTTCTGTGCAGAAAAATTTCTGAAATGAAATGAGTCTGGGACTGAAAACCCTTGGTAAATAATATTTCATTAAATAGCTCGGGAGTGATGCTGGGGAGCTATGAGATAAATGAGACACAATTGTTCCTTCCTTCTGCCTGTTCTTGCCATTATCACATCTAGTTCTTTTGGCATGGGTATGCATCAGAAAGCTTTTACCAAGATGTTGTTCTGAACGGCATGAAAGCTAAAAATCAACATGATTTTCCAGCATCTGCTCACACCAAAGTGTGTCAGGAGAGCAAAGTGATCTTTGCAACACAAAAATTAGAATGAATCCAATCTGATCCTCAAGGCATTCCTTTCAAACTCTATGAATTGGCATCACAGAACAAAGACCTGAGCTCAAAATCCATATTATAGCATATTGTTAGGTTACAGAACATCTGGTTTTTGAGACATAAACATTTTTTAAAAGCTTTTATAGCCTTTACCCTTTCTAATCAGAAAAGCGAGCACATATCTTGCCATCCCAATGAACTTCAATCTCAACCATACTTGCCAGTTTACTGCAAATCCAAATATAATCCCCCTTGAAAGAAAATAATTTCCCTCAGATTCAGGAAGATACCAGTCATAAACAAAACTATTAAAAGCTAAAGGTCATGTAAACTGAGGATAAAAACAATATCTTCATGCCTGTGCACTTACATAATCAGTCCCTGTGGTGGATTTAAGCTCCCACATATCATATTAATAGTTTAGGAAGATTTTATTAATAGTTCAGTGATAGTTTCTCCCTGGAGAATTTCCGTGAGTGTATGATTTTAATGGATTGGCACAATGAGGGAAGGAGGCTTTCCACTCTTCACCTCTGGATCCAAATTCAATCTCTGAAAGAGGACCAGTGGTTGAAAGTTGTTGTTCCATGATTTTATGACTTCTTCAGATATTGGATACACTGTGTCCGTGAAAAACCAGTTCCTAAGCATATTTGAAAGAATTCCACATAATGCCCTAGGTATGGACAGAGAGGGCTGTTGAAGAGTGCGTGCTAGGAAAGAAGGCAAAGTGTCTTCCCATTGCTACAGCTTCAGCTTCTAATTTTAACGCAGCTCCTAAGAGACGGATGTTTAGTTTGGCAGGAGGAGGTGCGAGGCAGCGACGGGACCGGGGGCCATGAGGACCCTGGGACTGGGCTGCTCCTGCTCCTCTGCAAGTGTTCCCTGGGGCTGCAGGAGATGGGGCTGCTCCCCCTCACCTTCTGCAGTGCCTGCTCTGATCCCAGGCACGTTTCTAATCTCCATCCCGACAAGTCGCTCTTCTTTCCGTTATCTCTTTTTGCTCCCCTGTGTTTTTGAAGAGATGGGAATGCAAAATTAATGTTGCCGGTGGCAATAATTGCAAATCGCTTGCTTCTACCTTGGCATGCCCTCAGAGTACACGGGGCTTGAAAATAGCTGCAGAGAAATGGAAAACCATTTAAAAAAAGATATAAGTGCTAGAAATATGGCAGTCCTGACCTGCTTGAATATGCCCATAAAAAGAATTCTTGCAATCGTGAAGAATTCATTGATTTTGGGTAAGCTGTGACTGTAACTGCTCACACCAAAATGTTCTCTTTTCTTTGAAGGACACAGTAGCAAAGGATTGGAGCAAAATCACGGGAAATTGTGAGTGCTTGGTTTATTTTTATATCTCATGCCCACATATGTAGATGAAGATACTCTGAAGTACTTCTGTCAGAGCAGCAGAACTGAAAAATGAACATTGGGATGCATTCTCCTAGACATTTTTTCATTATGTTTGTCATCTCTCCTGCTACATTCAGTAACTTTTAAAATTCAGTCATTTACAGTGGGTTTCTCCCAGTCATTATTGCACACTAGTGAGGTCCTACAGAGCATCTGTTCATGGGTGTTGGCAGATGGCACCAATAAATCAGGTTATAGAACATAGATTTGCTCAGTAAACTTTGATTTGTCCTGATAGAATCATGCTGTCATGTCATCTGGTCTAACAAAATAACTTGTAACCTTCGGGCAAAAGAGGGATTTCTTCACTACTGTTTTACAATAAACCCTTTACTGAACCAGCTTAGAATAATTTAGGAACAGAAAATTTCCCAGAAGCAGTGACTTTGTTGGATTGACACCATATCCCGGTGCTATTTTTTTGCTTGGCGTGTGCCCTTGTTTCACACACTAAAGACACAGAGTAAGGTTCCCTCCAGAAACAAAAAAAATAGGTGAATAAATTATATTGATAGAGAAGCAGCGCGTTAATTCAGGGGTTTGGTTGAGGAGGTACACAGGGAAGAGAGGAATTAAAAATGTGATTAAAAAATAATATTACAAAGAACACCTAGACACTAATTTAGAAGTAGCTCATGCGTATATGTGACTGGGTGCTGCAGTTTGCTCTAGATTATGTCAGATTAAGTAAGGCCAGAGCAGGATGCTTCTGGTGCAGTAGGAAGAGTGACAGTCAGCCACTAAGCTAAGGAGGGGTAGCGTGGGTCTCAGGCAGCATGGGAAGGGACATGAATTAGCTGGAGGCTATTTTTCAGAGTTAATTTAGGAACTTGCTATGATCTTTGCAGCCAGCTCCAGCAAACCAGGCTAAGTTGTCTCCAGTGTTCTGATTTTTGGTGTAAATTGTAGCGCAGAAACATGTTTATATTCAGCTTTCCTAAGGGAGGGTGACTGCAAGCTGAGTCGCTTCTATTCCTGCATCTCACTGAACGGAATGTCTGAAATTAGTTGTGGGGGAAGGAAAAAGCAGCAGGAAGATCATCAAAGCTGAAAGCAGTTTGGGGCTTAATTAGAAATGGCAAAACATGCTGGGCACAGGCAAGCCCGGCCCAGAGACTTGCTGGGTGAGCACAGGAGCTGCTGGCTGCAGTGTGTGACCACAGGTCGGCTGGGATGCGTCACCCTGCCTGTGACACCAAGCCCTTGGCTGACTGTGACCTACAAGCTTTGGTTGCTGACTCAAAATCAGTATCACAAGAAAGTCCCTGTGCAAACATTAGGTTTCCCAGAGAAGTGGCCTCCCTTCAATCCTTTCCCTCACACCAGGAGCTAAAGCAGTGCATTTTGTCTCCACCTGAGCTGTTGGTGGGTGTTTGTGGGTTGCTCTCAGTTTCGGGGGTGTGAAAAAGAAGGATGTTTCTTTTGTAGCCAGATTTTAATGCAGGGCCTTCTGAAATAAAATGCCCACAGCAGAATGAGCACCTCTACCAAAGTAACACCACTAAGGCAGCTCTAATGAAGGAGTATCATAATTCCCTTGCACCTGGAAAATAATCCACCCAGGAGTGCTGGTGTTAAAAGTTTGCCATTGAAAACTTGAGACAAAAATGTTCTATTTTTAATATATACTTTTTGAAAAAGAATTACTTAGGGATTTTTTTTAAAGTAACTTTTAAAGTTAAACTTTAAACAAAATTAATAAGTGGTATTAACCACCTTAGCAAAAACCACTGCTGCTTTCTTTAACCGACCTTATTTGAACCTTTCTCTCCTAGTTCTTTCTATTTCCATAAACAGGCCTTGCACCCATCCTGAAGGGCACTAGATCTGTGGGACATTGTGTTTGAAAGCCTGGGGAGTGAAGGAGTTAGGGCAGAGAAGATGACACTGAGGGAAATCCACTAGCTTTTAAAAGGCTATTTAAAGGAGAGAGTTGAGTGCATGCAAAGTCAGGCCCAAAAAGCATAACATACAGCACCTTATTTCTTGTCTAGCACTGGGATTTTAAACAAAGAATCCTGTACAGAGAATGCCTCTTTAGATGTGCATTGTTATGCTGAGATTCTCTATATCACATTTGTAAAACATTTATTCTATATTTTATTCACATTGCCACCTGCTGTAAATATATATATACATATACACACACACACACAGGTTCTCTTCTGAAATAACTGTGTCTGAGCAAAGGGCAATGAAAGCCAAGCTGCCATGGTGAGGACAAATGCCCACAGCATTAGTTAAAGTCAGCCAAAGAAAAGCAATTAAAAAGGTCTTGTGGCACTTGCATTGCTTCTCAGGAGACCTATTGACTTTGCAGAGAAGCTTTTCATCTTTGCCTGTGGAAGCACCAATGTATTAAACAGAATTCCTAAAGTCGCATTACATTTGTCTTGTGACTGAAAGCTCATGATGGAGAAAAGGAGATTTTGTTATTTTTAGTGCTAGGCAACCCATTTGGTGCTGAACACAAGTCTGATCTAGCCTGGCTTGAACAATGCATGGAATCATCTTAAAAGCAGCATGGAAAGGAGATTATAAACTATCATTGTGATGAGATTATAAGATAGCATGGACAGAAGAAAATTATCAAGCAATTTTTTAATTGGCAGTTGTTGACTGACTGAAAAATATTTGATGGAAATTTCTTTGCATCTAACAGTAAGTTAAAATAACTCTTTGTGTTGACTCTGCTGTACCACTCCTTGAAGGTATCACAGGCTCCTAGCACTCATTTTCTCAGAGCTATCGGCTAAACCAGGTCTAGATTCCCATCTTATTTCACTAAAAATTTGTTATTTTACTCTAATTGGTTTGAGCTGAAAACCTCATTTTAAAATGGAAGGCTTCCCTTCACTTACCTCTTGTAAAACCCCTTCTTCAAACAACTTCTATGGTCTCTGCCAGCTTTGACACATGTACTCTGATAAGTGTTCCACGGTGAAGATATTTTTTCAATTCTTTATTCTCTTTCAACAGGAATGTGTGTATGTGTGTGCCTGTGTGTGTGAGAAAAACCCCATGACTTACTTTGTTTTACAGGGAGTCAAAATGCTAAATGCCTGTGCACTGGTGGAAATCCAGCTCTGGGGAATGCTGTATGAGGCAACTCACACTGCATTAGATAAACACCAGACAGCAGCAACACTTCTTCATATACAGCCTCATATTCTTCAGACCAATAGAAGCTTGAGAAAAAACCTCCACCCTTTTATTATTTGCATGACACAGTCTCTGTCATTCCAGGAGCGTGAGATTGCTTTGCTGTCTTATCCCTTCATGCTGAAGGGAAAATTGTTTTGTGTACTTGTGTTTCACAAAGTCCCACATAGTCACAGAACTGATTTATCAAGGAGCAGACCAATGTGTCAGGTCTGCAATAAAATATAATCTCTTTGTGTTTGCTCTTTTGTGATCTATTTCTCTATATATTGTTTTTTAGTTACAGAACAGTGCCTTGGTAATGAGAAACCTGACCATAATTTAATGTTCTTGAAATAAGTTTTGATTATAAAAATATATGAGTAATATTAAAGATACACATGGAGAGATTTAAAGATACATTGTGGAAAATATACTTTTAGGTATGCTGTTTTTACAATGACAGCATTTCAAGTTTCATGACATTTTCTACAACCTGCATTTAAGAAACAAATTATGAAGAACACTTTGCAGTGAAGAGCCTTGTACTATGCAGTACAGAGAACACACTGATATTTTTTCCCTGAGGTTATAAAAGCAACATTGTTAATAGCACCACCAATAGCTCATATTGTCTTATGCTCTGTTTGCAATTTGATGCAACTTTGCTGTAGTTACACATTTTGGGCCCAAAAATTTCAACAGGGAGCTAGATATATTTTTCTGTGAGCAGTGTTGGAGGTCAGGAGTGGGGGATGAGAAAGTAATTTGAGAGTTTCTCCATGGGCTTGGAGGGAAAAATATTGTTTTCTGCACTTTAAAATATTTCTATGTTTATTGGAGGGTGGAGAATTAAAGCTCAGAGCCTTTGAAGCATGGACCCAACATTTCACATAAGGTGTTCCTAGCACACATGGTTTTAATGACACAGTGAGAATCTGCAACTCTGTGTATGTGTATGCCCAAACCCATTCAAGGAAGTCTGGGGGTTGAAGTGTTTCATGAGCTGGACTAGCCATAGTGATACCCTCTTGCCTTAAAAGCTATGATCAGTCAAAATCCTTGGAGTTCTTTAGCCGTGTTCTCCCAGGAGAGAGGCTGCAGCCCCGACCACAGGTGGGAGGTAGAGCTCTCCCTGCAGCGCTTTCTCCCAGAGTTGTCATAAAGCACTGGTGTAGTCAGGGCCCCCTGAAGCTGTACTTTGATACTTGGATTTCTCCTTTCCTAAGTGCATGACTTTGCCATTTCAATGTAGTTTTCGTGTTGTGTTCCCCACCTAAAGCAATGCTAGGCAACAGAGTGCTGCTCATCACATAATCACTCAGAATCAGGGCTTTTGTCAGTCTGGCAGCGTTAAATGCCACATAAACTTTGTACTCTTTGCTACACAAAATACAATGTCATACTCTCTGCAACAGCTCTCTCATTTCCACAACACATCCTCCCTCCAATTCACACTTCTTATTCCTCTCTACCTTGTTTTACTGCCACCTTAACTCTAACTTCAAAACAGCTTTAAAAGATAGCAGTAGGAAAATGATTTCTGATGTCTGTGTAGGAGCAAGAAAAGCAGGGAGCTAATGAGTGCAGTTTCTCAGTCTCTGTTATCATCAGCCAAGCACAGATATACTGTGATATAACTGGATATAACTCCAGGACACTGTTCAGCCCTTTGACGTCCTGTATATTATCACCTGCTCCCACTACAGACCCTGAACAAGAGGAGTCTGAGGGTTACCAGTGAAGTTTACTGCCTGAGTAGTGCTTGCACTGCCTACCCCAAAAAGGTTACTCTTAATTGTGTTTTCAGGCATCACAGCATCAGTCTGCAAGCTAATGATACCTACATTCTCCGGTTCTACTCCTAAAAATTTGTTTTGATTATTTTTACCAAGGCCAAGAACAGGGAAAAAGAAATTCTCTGTATTTGCTAAAACTGCAGTTCACAGGAAGGTGTGACCCCATTTCTCAGCCACCTCAGATTAAAAAGCCATACAAATTTTCATCCTCCTCTTTCTCCTCATATTGGGTTAAAGTCACACACACTGCTACATGAAATCTTGAACGAATAAGGTTTTTTCCACCCAGAGAACTGGAGCATCCTCTGTCAAATCTCTGGAGGTCATTAAATTTGCTAGGTAGGTGCATGACAGTCTGTCTGTACCTCCCTCTTTGTAGTCTTCCCGTTGAAAACTCTTTTCACCTAATGACAGGCAGCAGTATATTCTCCTTATAAAACTCCAGGCATGGAGTACCAAGGCATTTGCAAATTAGTGGGTGTCACTAACCTTGAGTTTAGCAAGACTTTAGGCATAGTGGCCTGTATTGTCCCTCTAGCAAATTGGAGAGATTTTGTTTGGAGAGGTGGGACTTGGTCCTTACTTCAAAGTTTGCCCTGCTTTAAGGTATGAATGGCATCTGATCCCTTCCAAACTTACTTTTCCCATGATTCTGTGGTATTTTATATGTGCAGGTGTGTGTGCATCTGAAGCTGTCAGACTGTTGCTGCCCTGTAATTACCTAGTTATGTTCCACACTTACTGTTGACTGATCACTCGTTACTCAGGGCTTCAGTTGAAAAGCTGAAGTTTTTATCTCTTTATAATACACCACAGAATTTATTATAGAAATGGGCAGGAAGGTAAGGCTTATTTATGACATGCTTTTCTGCAAAATCCATATTACGAGCATAAATGACAGCAATAAACAAAAGAAAATAATCTGTTTAGACCAGAGGAAAATCTATATCACTAACTCCCTGCACTGAACGGTTGTTCCAAGAATGAAGGATTTCCTTGATATCAGGAATGTGTCAGGTGAACAGAAGCCATCTGAAAAGATGCATTCCCTATTAGCTGCTACAGAATTTCGCATATGCCCCAATGCATATTAATCCCACTTATGTCCATCAACTTAATTAAAACCTTCCCATTTTTGAAATCTATAACTGGCACAGAAAGGTATCAGAGCTTAGGAAAGAGCATTCATTTATTCTGTTCACTGGACAGCTCTCCAGTAGTGCTAGGTCATTTCTTGTAGGAAATAAACAATTTCTGCTGGATATACAGCACTTTGAAAAACATTCAGAGATTGCAACCAATGGCAACGTTTGTCTACAAGTGCTAGTCAGAAGTTAATAGTATCACTGGATGCTTTACAGATGCTTCATCTGGGTTTTCTGGATTTTTTTTCCTTTTGACAATGACACACTGTTATCATATATATGCAGTAATGTGCACGTACATCTTTGCACAAAATTGAAGATAAAGCCCACTGACAACACACTTATAGTGCAGAGTTTACACTAATATAATTCTCCACTTCTGTCAGGATGTGTCTGGGAAAGTCAGTTCATGGCTTATTGGTACTATCCCCTTCAAAATTTTAGGAACAAAGCGTTAACAAACCTTTTTTTTTTTTGTCTTCCCAAATTCTCTGCTTTAGGCACTATATTTTTCAACGTTTTACTTGAAAACAAATCTTAGATGCACTGTGTTATACAATCTGGGAGATCGCTTAAATAGACTCTGCTATTTGAACTGGTTGAACTGTGAATGGGTTCAGGTTATGAAAGCCTGCTCAATATGAAATCCATCACTGAAAGCAGCAAATTCTTCACTCAAGGTGTTTATTGAGCAATTGATTTTCCCAATAAAAAACCAGCAAGAAAATATCCTAGCAGAAAAATAAAGAAGTCAAACAACTTGTCAGCATCAAAATTCTTTCAGACCACAGAAGATAATCGGAGTAATATCCATAAACCAGAACTGCCACTGTTAAGGTAGCTTAATTTCCGTCAGAGAAGTTGTGAAGCATATTGATTGTTAAAAGTATTTTCCCATTAACTTGGGAAGAGAAGGTTAATTATGAAAGATTATTACAGCAATTTGAGCACTACAGTCAAGGTAAAGGGAAACATGTCAGATGCTAGTTTTCAAACAGATAATACAAGGAGAATGGTAAAAATTTTTTTTTTTTTGATTTATAGAAAGTTAAAAAAAGGTTTTAAAATTTTTGAATTCAGTTTGTGATAATATCACAGACAGATTCTGGGAAAAATTATTCAAAGAAGTGACTACTGAAATAACCAGAATCTACTTAAAGCAATTGAAAGACCTGCCTGGAGTTTGAGAAAGTTAGATGTTGCTACGTTGATGTAGACATGAAAATAAATAAACCCACAATTTTTCGGCAAAAAAGAGACTGAGGCAGGAAAGCATAGCACTGTCAGTGTGGGAGTCCACAGTACTCATGACTGAGAAACCCAGAGCGGACAAACAACTCACACAAGAAAATATCTGCCATTTGTGAAAGGATCACAACATTACACAGGCATTGACAAGCACCAGCAGAGATCTGTAGAGGAAGGAAGTATGCTTCTTCATGGCAGTCAAGGAGAACAGCCTCACAGTCACAGGATAAGCTGAGCTGGAAGGTGCCCACACAACTCCCTGCCCTGCACAGCACCATCCCTCGGGCCCTGTCACGGGTTACCACAGAGGAGAGATCAGTGTCTGCCCCTCCTCTTCCCTGTCCACCTGAAGGCTTATGGGACACAGACTGATTTTCCATGATATTTAGGTGCACCAGGGACACCAATATCAGCAAAGACTATTCACTCTTGGCAGGAGTCAATGAAACTCTGGTCTTACAGAGGTAAACTTTATTATACAACAGAGTTATGTCAGTAAGGGTTTGATTAAAAAGAATATTGAAATTGATGGAAAAGTAAAAATTTCTGATAGTATAAGAAGGAAAAAATTGCTTTTTATTGAGCAAAAAATATGCCAACTTCTGGATCTCAGAGGCTGAATTCGTTAAATGGACAGACAATTGTTGACAGCAACCGAAAAGGAAATTAAGGATGCTTCCAGGAAAGAAAGGAACTCTCAACAGAGTATGAAATAGAGATGAAAGGGTCAAGACGGTCCATGGCTCATCTACCCAGGAAGGTTTCTCTTGCCATAATTCAGGCTACAATAAAAGAAACCTATTGCTTTAAGGAGAAAAATATAATGAAGAAGAACAACCGAATGTATTGTGCTTACAGATCATGTAGAAAGCAAGCAAAACATTGAAATATTTCATTTGCATATGAATTACCTAAAAATGGCATCTATTGCAATATCTCTAATGAGAAACTGAAAAGGCAGTAACACTCTGGGAGGTGACCTTCTGAAACTGGGGCATCCATATACTGCATGATCATTATCTCTTCAGGAAATTATTTCCTTATAATGCCTTTGGGTTGCGCTTGGAGCCAAAAGTCTTTTACTTGGAAATACATAATATTTGACAGTGTAAACAGTACTAAGTTACACATAAATTATGTTAGATATGGGGAGAAATTATAAAAAAATCCCTAATAGAGGCCTTAAGTAACTCGGAAATTCTGACATAAACTCAACAAATTAAGATGTAAAGCTATATTCCAGAGGACCCCCATGGGAATGTCTTCCCCAGCAGACTCCTCCCTTGGGGGAGCTATAAGGAAATTTGCACCTATCAAGCTGTCTGCAGCAGCAGCTTGAAAGGGCTACAAAGATACACACAGGAAGGGTAGGTCACAACCCAGGCTGTATTTAACATTGTGAAATTACTGTGGCACCAGTGATGCACTGAAGGTCACATGAACTCTGAAGACAAGATGCCTATGCTTGTCAGGCAGCTGTCAGAATCACTTTGGTCTCACAGGTGTCTTGAGATAGATAGAGCAAAGCAGCAAGTCCAGTATGGTTTGTGAAATGTGATAAAGGTGGGAAGCAGTCATGCCAATGAGCAGTGAACTTGTCCTGTGTGCAAGCGACTCTGCTGCACCAGATGGACACAAGCAGAGGTGGAATAGGTTTTCTCATCTGAGACAGCTGAGCTCAAGGACCTGCGACAGCAGGAGCTGAAGGACTTGGCCGTGGCAGAAATGACAGCATGGATATTACAACTGAGATCCAAGGGTCAATGTTACAGCACACCTTAGGACCTAATTGAGCCTTGGTAACTGATGGTCTTCGAGATTCTGAATTGCACTAAAAATCACTGATGGTATGGCTAGAAGGGGGAGTTGTGGGAAAAAAAACAACTTGCAGGAGGACCTTAAAAGAGACACTTGCCAATAAATGATTACTTGTTCCATCCCTACTTCCATCGATCCAGCCATGATCAGTTTATTACCCCCTCTGTTGCTGTGCTCACAACTTGGAGAGGAAATGTGAAATAGCATTTTCTTTGTATTTCCTTTAAAAGTGGCAGAAACAGCCTCTTTTCCATTGCAGGGGATAGGATAAGGTCTCCCACACTGCTTACAGAAACCACATCAGTAGGAAGCAGAAGTAAGGAAGAGAATACAAGAAGGAGGTAGTAAATGTGTTCTCCTCAATGGCATTTTCACAACAAGATTATTTCTCTGGCTTCACATGCTCTGATCATAATAGCAAACCATCTGCTCATGGAAAGAGGACACTTCAAGAAAGGATATCTGGCTTAGTCATCCTGTCACATCACAGCTCTGCAGGGTTTCTTTTATTCTAGTAAAGAGGTTTTTTAATCCTGTTTCTCCATTCTTTAAAAAAACATTTAGATGTTGTTTTTATAGTTCAATCTGACAATTTTTCTAAAGAGCATCATGCGAGACAAATAATTGAGCATCCTACAAAAGTATAAAGGTAGTAATACTAGCAATCGCAGTAACAACAAAGCAAAACTGCAGTTAAAATATAATGGAATCAGATGCCCTGCAAGACAGTTTAAAGCATACACAGACTCTTTACAATAAGAGTATCAGCCATGTTTAACACCAGTGACAGCCTGGTTATGCACAACAGTGACAGTGATATGCACAACACTGGTGTTAACAGGGGCACAGGACTCAGCTCCGTGTGGCAGATCCATCTCCTCTCCAGGGTGCAGTCCAAATTACGGACCTATGGAGGCTAAGCTCATAGGGCCAGCTCCTCACTCTGTGACTGGAGCTGTCCTGTGCATAGATGCACAGACATGCATTTTACACAGTCCCACATTTTCTCTCTGACCTTCCCTCTGGCCTCTCCTGGCTTCTTTTCTCTGAGCTGGTAGTGTGATGTGGACAAGTTGGAGGCAGAGGTGAAGGTTAGTGGGACACATTTCATTTCTTCACCTTCTTCTGCCTTTTTCTACTCCTCCAATAAAATCCCTCTCTAGTAGATAAGCAATATTCGTTTCTGTTATTCTCCAAAGTTTGCCCTAAGTTTCAGACTGCAAACAAGGACCTGACGCAAATGTTCATGTGACTTTTTTGTTCCTTTCCCCACCCTTGTTGTCATTCCTTCACACTTGCCATCATTCATAGTCCTCTTTTGGCTCAGCTAAATTTGTTGATGCAAAATTCACAATAATATATTTCAGTGTGCTTTTTGTCTTTCATTTTGATTGACTTCACATGTGTTTTTAGAGCCACAGGTCAAAAGCTTCATTGCTCCCTGCTGTTTTATAAAGTATTCCTCTAAATAAATAGTACATACCACAGACATGCCTGATCATCCTAGCAAAACATGAAGCTACCCACACCAGCTGGAAGCTGAAGAAAACAGCACCTGCCCGCGCACAGCAATTCTGTCTAATTCTAGAGACAAAATGAAAAGACTTGCCTCTGCTGAGACAGGGGGAAAATCTCTGTGAAGTGAAGCTCAACACGTGAAAACAAGCATTTCTGAAAAAGCAAGAGAGGTTACTGTCCCATCACTGCTCATAACCTCCTGGAAGCTGCTGGTTGCCATCCCTTGTGGTACCTGGTCTTGTGAGGGTCCTTATAACATTGCATATTACCCTTTCCAGGATGGCTTAGGTGAACCTGACACATCTGCCCTGAGACATCAAAGTGTATTTATGATCCACAGCTCTGGAAAACTCCAAGAGGGGTGGATACTACTATGTGCCCATCTCTGGGGCTAGTCCCAGTCTACATTCATGAGGTCTGAGTTTCTCAAACCAATCTCTGCAGAACTGTAGTGGGTTAACAACAGGTACATTTTCATTTTTCACCTCCTCCAATTAAAATATGGTGACATCTAAAGTCTTATTAATTTATATCCTTTCAATAATGTGTTTATTCTCAATGTTTTTTTAAGAAAATATCTTCTCATGTGTTTGAGTCTTTTAGAAGCCGGGTAACTGAATAAAAGGTTAACATCTAGCTCTTGCTCATTTTACACTCAGAAGGATTGACAGTGCTTTCTCTATTTAGAAGAGGACCTGAATATAACACTTGTAAGTGCATGAAGCAGTGAAATTTGCTGTGAATTAATTTTTTTCTGCCTGATGAGTTTCTTGGCTTTATGACAGATTTTAATGTCAGTAGAAACTGTAGCTCCAAAGTACAGTTCCAGCTTCGATGGATTCAGGTTACAGATTTCTTTTGTCAAAACACCAGAGTTTTGAATGATTCTGGCCTCAAGGTTCTGACTCCACTGAGCAGAATTAGAAACTTCTCCATCTAATTCTAATTTCTGTCTGATTTTCCAGATTAAGCTTTTTCTCAGCCTTGTATTTCATTTGCTTATTTTGTAACATATAATACAACCCAAGTATGTTTTGGTGGAATTGGCAACATAACAGGAGGGAAGATTTCAGCCATGCGCTTTTGCTGTGCCATTTAGCATTGCGTTGTGACTCCAGACATGCTGACAAAAGCAGCAAGTAGGTGGGTTTCAGTGGTGAGCCAGGGGGCTGGAGAGATGACAGATGTGGCTTTGTATTTTAAACATATTGCAGTGGCTGTGCCTGCAAGAGCTTCACACACCCTTCCTTAAAAAACCTGAACTTTCTTTTCATACTTTGTGGTATCAGACTTTGAGGAAATACTTGCAATATCAATGTAGTGTATTTTAAAAGCTGCCTTCACAGTGATGGATTTGGAATGCTGACATAATCTGACATTTAAATGGAACTAACACTGAATGCTGATTGTGTGATATCTTGAAGGAATGTGTTTATTGGTAGAAGCCCACGATGGAGAGTTGGCAGTTCATCTTAATGTGAGGCCATCAGAGGCAATATTCATTAGGAAAAATGAAAGGGATCAAACATGCCTGACAGGTGAGCCTTATGGTGGCTTGACACCTTGGACACTTGCATGAGAATCTGCTCACCCACTGCTTTTGTTTTAATTAAATCAAAATGTACATTGTAAACTCTGCCTTGCCATTTTTGCAATCCTTACCCCTCTCCATTGACTTAGTGGTCTCCTGTGAGACCATGTTTTGGAAAACTTCTAAGGCTACCTTCCTCTCTGAGGTTGCCTACCATCTTCTTCTTCCCTCATGCTCCCTTCTTTGCTCTTCAAAGATATTCTTCAAAGGACATATTTCTCTGGCAACATTTGGAGGTGGGCCTCCACGGGTGATTGATGGCCCAGGTGCCCTCCGCTTTGGTACATAAGTGTTACCTGATATTTTTGCTGTCAGGGAAAGCAGGAAATACAAGAGCAGGAAATTCCCCAAGTCCTACAACTAGACCTGAACTTTGCTTCGTTCTCTTCCATCCTTTGACCTTACTTGCTTGTGTTAATGACTGCTGACACCAGTGTGATCTCTGATTGCCTTTTCTTTGCCTCTGAGAAATTAATGAAAGGACAAATACTCAGGAGTTCAACAATTTCTCGCTCAAATCCAATTTTGAGAAATCCTTTCATAAAAGCGTAGGAAGGTCCTTGCTGAGCCAGATCCAGCAAATCTAATATCCTGTCTGTGGCAGTGGTTAAAGATGGACAGCCAGAAATTAGTACAAAAACAGGATAAAATTTGGTATATTCACAGAGTACTCTCCAGTCTAGTAACTAGTCTCCAGTTAATGGCTTCCTGTGTTGCCCTTTTCCTGAAAGGTTTTCTTTGCTTCCAAAGACGTCTCTTCTCTAATGACATTTCAGTCATAATTCTCAAATCCATGGATGAAAAAAAAAAAAGAACTGAAGTGATGAAAATTTTGAAGACTATTGATGCCTTAGGGATCTAGCTAGCCTGTCTGGGAATAGATTGCAAGGTTTAGCTTTCTCCTATCAAGTATTCCTTATTAAAACAAGAGGCAGCCAGCCATCTGCAATCTGCAAAGCTGTCCTGGGTTTGCCACAAAAAGGAGAAGGGGACACTATCATGATTTCCGTGTCTCTGGTTTTGCCTTTTCAGCATATTGTAGTATTGCCACAGTCAATAGCTAATTACTTATTTCTCTGAAATACTCTTTTGGGAACCTTTGGACCTTGTAGGAGAATTTTCCACTGGAAAAAAACCCAAAAAGCATTTCTGTGGTAGTGGCTAAGCCCGTTATTATCCTGAGAGCATGAATCAGGATCCTAAATTTTGTAGTACAATGTCCTTCCAGTTGCTCCTCCTCCATGTCTAAAATCAGGTACCATCCTGAATGATAAATGGTGAATAACACTGTGTGTGCTCCAGGAATATTTTAGTGCTACCCAGGGAAATTTTACATGCACTCCTCAGATACTAGTGAATCTTGTGAGAGCTCTGCACTCCCATGCAGTGCTTAATCAATAAGACTTAAAAACGTCTTTTAAAAAAATCAGGATCTTTATGACCACACTGCTTACGTTGCATATATAATGAATAATTTTGCAAGTCATCCTGGAAGCTGAGAGCTGCTGAGCAGATTTTACAGTGTGACAATGACCTCGGGAACCAATGGCAGCAGATCTCCTTGGACTACCTGAGAACCTGACCTGGCTCAGCACTCTGGTGTTGAACATTTACAAGTACAAATTGTGACTTTTCAAAACGCTTGTTTTTCATTAGGTTGACATTTCCTTTTTAGATTCACTTCCAAGCCTGAGGCATGTGGGCTTTCTAAGGTGAAAAAGGGTTGAATAAAAGCTGATGATTGATTGTAAGAAAACAATTTGCAAGGAAAGGGAAAACAAGAGCATGTCATTTCATCCAGAAGCACTTGCCATTTGAAAGCTCAGCACCTGCCCTTCTGTGACATTCTGCAGCAGTACTTCTGGATCTCCTGATATTGCCAAGTGTTTAGAAATCAGTGTAAAGCAAAAGGGTTTAAAAGAGTATTAGCACTATCTCAGTTCACCAAAATATGACATATTTAAGAATCCCTTACAATTTGTTTTACTTAGCTGTCTTGAGTGCTAGAGGGAAATGCAGATTCTGAAGAGGTCATGAGGACTACAGTAACTTCTAGAAGGTATAGTACAGCTCTTATTCCAGTGCTCTTTATTTTCATAGCTGTCTTTATTTCTGGGAATGCAGTAAAGTGTATTTTCTAAAAATTCCACTGTGTCAGACTAATAAACACTGTTGCATTTACAGTTACTTGACATACTTTCTGTGCAGTACTGAAACACATGAAACAAGCAGTCATTAAAAAAAAAATAAATCTATTCTTGTAAAACAGAATGTCTCATCCATAAACCCCTTTGGGTTTAGGGGAAAACCAACAGCCTGCAACATCCATAAAGCTTAATTCAGCCTTTTAGTGGAAGCAATTCACTGAAGCCATCCAGAATGCTGGAGGGTTGTAGTGCTTGGTTGAAAGAAGCAACGTGGTACAGCCTCCCCTGCCTACATGGGGCATATGCACAACTTTCCTTCAGAATCCAGCCATGAATACCCTCACCATCGGTCAACCCTCTGCCTCAGAATTCTCTCTGTTGCCCACAGGGAGCACTTAAGTACTTCTCTCCCTTGGCCCTGGGAGCACTATCTATTCTGCAAAGTAAACAGCCTCCAGATTGGGAAACCACAGGAAGCCCTTTATACCCTTTATACACACTTAAACATTCTTACGTGACCATTTAACCATTTAGATAGGCAAACAAGAAATGATTTTGCTGACAACACGACCAAATTGAAACCCTACATCCCTCAGTGAAGGACATCTACTCTTCCCTCCAGTGCTGTCTAGTTTTTAACACTGCAAGGTGATACAATTTGTTACCAATTTTTTTCAGGTAATAACAGCTGGATCTCAACAACACAAAAACATTTATCTTGGAGTACAATTTCTAGCATTTGTTGTCTGAGTCAAAAGTTGTTCAGGAAAGATGCACAGATACGTTGACTTGAGAACATATTTAAAATGACATATATACACACCTGGCAAGAGGATTTCTTAGCTCAGATGCTTGCTATTCAATTTTCAGACTAGCACTAGCAAGTGGGGTGACATAGAGGATGTGGGTGCAAGTGGAGCATCTGTCTGCCTCAAGAGTAGACACAAGACCCATGTGGTCAACATTTGCTAAAAAAGCACTTTATTCACTGAAGAAACAAAAGATTGACTGAAATTACTTATATTTATCTGATGAAGCATCTTGCCAAAAAAGAATGAGGAAAAAAATCAAGCAAATGTACAAACTGAACAATTTCCAAGTTTTGTTTTGATATGTAGCTTCAGTGTGATATGAAAAGGGAGAAAGGAACATTGAAAAATGACATGAAGCCTTTTACAAGTCAAAGAAAACTGGATACTTCTGTTTTGATTTGACCCACAACAATTGCTTTTCCAAATGTAATACTGGGACAACGACTTAGCAAATCAATTTGTTCATCTCTAGTCATTAAGTGTGTAATGAAGCATTCAGTGTAGTTCGTGGCCACATTGAATAAACAACTTATTTGATGTCATTAACATTTTTGGCCTATGAACTCATGCGCACCCGATAATACTCCTTGTTGTGTAGCACATGTGGACTGTCTTTAGTATGAATTACTGCTAAAATTCAAGATAATATTTTACTTTTATTGAGCACGATAAATATTTCTTTACTGCAGAATCTTGACAAAACAACCTGGGCAAGGTGGTCTGAGGAGCTACATGTCTTTTTGACCAGTGGAGCATTGGTTGGATTGTGTTGAAATGTCCACTAAAGTAATGGAAAAAAGCAGGTATAACCAGGTGTAGCAGGAAACAATGTCTGCATCATCCTGCCAGCCATGTGGTTTTGCTGCATTATGTAGATGTCTCCCATATTAAGTTGTTGCAGGTATCCCATTGTCACCTTGAGGATGAATTTTAATTAGACACAGTATAGAAGAGTGTTAATAATTAAAAACATGGCACATATTTTACATGAAAAAGGTGATATATGCAGCATAAAATGATAATGTGATTTCCAGAACACCTTTCCATAATATCACAGAGGGATTTAGATTGGACCCACAATCCATCTAGTCTGGTATTTTGTGATAAGCTCTCTTGGTTACTGATTTTAGTAATGATACTGAAAATACAGCTATTATTCAGACCTGTATAGATGATATATATTCAAAATCTGTCTAGAAACCAGAAACCCTCAGCACAATTCAGGCATATGACTTGAATGCATGTTAGAGGATAAGTGCTGTTCCTGCTGTTTAACACAGAGGAGCTGTGGGCTGTGAAGTTCTAATGCTAATCAGACATGCCTAACTGAAAACCTCTGAAATTGGAAAGGAATCCTATTCCTCCTTTTGTTTCCAGTGATGCAAAATAAAGCATTAAACAAGAGCAGACCCATATAAAGTGAGTGTGAATAGAAATTGAATAGAAAACACTTCTCTAAAACCAATCTGGAAAGAGGTGAAAATGCAGCCTGGGTACAACTGAGAGGGCAGAGCCAGGGTCAGATATTAGTGGTCGATCGAACATTTTGGCTGACATTAGAAATAAGCACTCCTTCTAAATTATGTCTTACCCCTTCTCATGACAAGGCTAAAGTACTTGAAGACCATTGGTAAATATCTTCTGCAAACTGTTTTTGCCTTGCCAAGAAGTGGAGCCACATCCTCCTATCTAAATAAATAAATATATAAAAAGGTAAAACTCGCTTTATGCCATGCATCCAGGCAGAGAGACCATGATGAAATCTCAGAAGACTGTAGGTCTGGGGAAGACTCAACACTCAAATGCTGAATTTATTTTAAGGAGTTAACTCCTGCTAGAGAATCCGTTCTCATGTGAGTTCCAAGCTACTGGAATTAAAATATGTATTATGTTTCATATAGCACCTATAGAGATCCCAGAAGTCTGTAAGACCCATCCTTGTTTTTATTCTATGGCTGAAAGCATGGATTTTATGTTACCAAATGCCATATTCGTTTCTCATTCAGAAATGTAATAAAGGCAACTTAATTTTGCTCATGTGACAGGAATGTACTGAGTCACACAAGGGAAGAGGGAGATACCAGGACTCATGGAAACGGGATACTAGAGAAGAAATTGCAAGAAGATTTTCCTCCCTGTTTCCCTCATTTCTCCTAGAGGGCTATAGCATGGGTTGGTCTGAAGTTGGAGTTGTTTCTGATTGGATGCTCACACCTTTGTTTTATTATCCAGTAGTCCTAACACAGCTTTACTCTGTTATCTGGACAAACCAACTTAGAAATCTATTGATATTCTTAAATTGGTCTAAGTTTTTAAATGCTTAGAGTTGCTTGTTTGAATTGACTTGAACAATCTTATAATCCTATTGGTGAATAACCTTGATTGGAAATAAATTCAAACCTACTCTTAAAAATCCTTCATTCTCTGTTGATACCAGAAGTCACCTGCCCAGACATGTGCAGATATGGGATAAAATTTTGTTTTTGTAACAATGTTATCATAAGACTTTGAATTAATCAAGCTGGTTATTATAACTTGAAAATTGTACTATCCCCCGTTGAGTTCAATTTCTGATATAATGAACATATATCTAAGCATCTTCATTTTCTTTCTTGTCATGGCTGTTTTGCTTGAAACTATTTTGCCTGGGACATTTAATATATTCATAATAATTTTACAGTCTCTATTTCACTTAAGACACAAAGACCTAAAAATCCTGAGAAAAAAAATTACAACAGAGATAGCTGAATAAATTATTTGGTTTATTTGAGTATTTTATAACTCAGCATTCTCAAACACAGCTCAACAACGAACATTTTCTTCAAACCTCACAAGGAAAAGGATGACACATGCCCAGGACAGTACCATCTACTCGTTATTTAGAAAAATAGTTTCACTTGTAAAAGAAAAGGAAATGAGTCAACAAGACAAGTCTGAAAGCACAAAAGTCATGCCTACGTCTCATCACAGAGTGCGTCCCTTGACTACACATGGCCTAATTAGTAAGTCCACTTGACACAGTGTGGATATGCCACACCACACCTGAAGCAGTACTGCTTCCTTACATCAATCTCATTAGCTCACCACTAGTTCTCACCCTGGTTATCTCAGACATCTTTTGTCCCTCTCTTGCTGTATAGATAGCCTATACTGTGTACCTCTCCTGACTCCGTCTCCAGTTTAAATGACTTGTTTGTCTCTCCCAGCATCTGAGGTTCCTTTGGCTGTGTCCCTGTGCACAGGCATAGGGAGACCTCCTGATGGGAGAAGTGCTGAGCACTTTCACTGTGCATCATTATTTTCTGAATTAGTAGGCATAGTTTTCTCTGTGTCAGTTCAGTCACCTTCATGCTAGGATAATGGGGATTTTAATTACATGATGTTAAACCTCTCTCTAATGTAGCCATGTATTGGAAGGCTCATCATCAATTCAGCAGTCGATTGAGGAAACCTTGGATAATGAGAGTTTATTAACCCAGGTTAATGAGCCTCTGGCAAAAATGAGGGATTTTGCCCAGCTGAAGAGGAACACTGAACACAAACAAGGCTACATGAGCAGAACTCAGCCCTCTCGAGATCTGCCCAGGAAATGACAGAGCATTTGGTAGAAATGCCAGTGACTGGATGCTGAAAGCAGAACATCTGTGTTCTCGGGAGTTACATTTTTTAATCATGTCCTCCAGATCTCTGAGGAGAGGCAGTTATTCCAGCAAGTGCACTGGCAAATGGGGAGAATGGCTCAGAGAGGCAGCAAGCATGATGGGTGTCTCTCAAGAAGTCCCCTAGGCTCTTCCCTCAGGGTCTCCCTGAGGGGGTTCCTTTGTTGCCTCCCCTGGAACTGATAACATCTGTGCTCCCAGAAACACCCTCTTAGTCCTTGGACCTCATATCCTGTCCTAGGTGAAGAGAAGTGCTAAAAATTTGTGGTACTGAACATAAGCAACAAGCTACCTGTCTTCCCTGGGAGACAGGCTTCTGATAAAACAATCATGTGAATTCCCCCAGGATGATTCAATAGGGACAGGGAAAAGGGAGAAATCCCAGGACACCTGAAATGACTATTTACAGCTCCACCTTAGCCTTTCAAGCACATCTCCTGCCCTGCTGTTCTACCCTGCCCTGGCAGGACTTCAATAGGTCAGGAGGTGAGAAACAAAGCATCATTGCAGCAGAAAGAGCATTTATTTAATTACAGCTACACATTCCTAGTCCATTAAAAAGTTTGGCAATGGAATTGCTTTGGGTTTGGTTTTTTTGATGCACTTTTTTGAATAGCTGTAATCACAGCTGTAATAGCAATAATATTGTTTCAGAAGTGTTTGCTGATTTGCAAGTTGCAAGTAACTCATTAACAGCTAGAAAGAAAGACAGACATTAGCCAACAGAGGAAATATGCAAGAACTTCGGTGATGTGAGATATTACTTTTTCCTCTAATAAATGCATTACCCATTGAAATTATAAGTGAGTATCTGCGGTTCAAAAAGACGGTAGCACACAGTAGCAATAGATTTCTGGATTCACACTTTTGCATCCAGTGTCATTACTATAAAGTCTGAGAAGGGCACATAGTTCAAAATTACTTACTAGGCTGAAATTCTTGGTTCTGAAGTCAGCAAAAGTTTTGCCCTTGTTGTCAGTTCTGGGAATTAGTGTACATGGTACATTTACTTGTCAGCTCTTGCTGTTGGCAAAATTCAAATGGATACAAATTCTTTTAGCTAGTGGATGGAAGACAAAATGGCCCAAGAGAAAATGACTCTTGTTTTTATGAACTAAACAAAAACCGAAGTTTCTATTTCATATTTTTGCATCTATTGCAAAATACAGCTCATGAATCAAAGTATCTTACCTTCTTCCCTATAGGGTGTCTTATCAATATTCAAAGAAGGAAAAAAGGACTGCCTAATATATCAAGTGCTATGAAGTACCTACACCTTTTGAAATTAAAATAGCTGATAAATGACTGGATGAATTGTATATGGCCTAAAGAAATTTGGGTGCATGTTATTCTTATTATTCTTAGTTTCAATATATGTACAACTATAAAACTGTGATTCGATGAAAATAATAGCAACGACACCAAAAATGTGACTGAGACATATTTGAGTAAGTTTATTGTGAAGTCAATTGCAAAATTTCCGCTGTGCTGCTTCTTCAGAAGGCAAAATCTTGCTATTGTTTTTAAAACCTCTACTAAACCAAATGCACAGATATACATACATATAAATTGTCCACAGGTGTTTTCCAAAGTTAGAAACTTATTCAGGTGGGAAAAAAACAGTTTTACAGTTTATCATAAGTTGATGACAAAGAGAAGCTCTGCATGGCCAAGGGTAAAACGCTGGCTGCACAGGAAAGTTCTCTTTGTGCAATTTTTCCCATAACATTTATGGAGATATTACTGTGACAAGACTGCACCAGTGTATTTGTGAGGATGTGCCACTTTGAGATGACAGCAGATCCCACAGGCCCTTTGGGCTGCTGGTGAGCGTGGACTGAGGTGGCTGATCCGCACTCCTGGCAGTCCCGCAGCAATTCCAGTAACACAGAGGTTTGCAGGGAGCTCACTGGAGCTGCAGCAGAACGTCAGAGCTGGAAGAGACCTCCATCGAGCTACCATCACCTTATGTATATGCATATATATGGGTATATGCTTATATTTATACAAATATCTGACCAGACCGGTGTTTGTACCTCAGTTACTGCTGTCAGAAGGTGGTTACTGCTATACAGTGTCATTTCATTAGTTGCTACGAGTGCTTAGAAATGCACAGGAGATTAATACTAGATTTTCAGTGAAGGGCTCCTGAGGCCAGGATCATCTGCAAGAGGGGTCTTGCTTTTTACCCCTCACACTATTAATCCACAAGGTAGAAAATGTGATTGTTCTCAGTGTTGTAAGGCATGTCAAAATCTTTACAAGCCTAGGTGGAAAACCATCTTTTCTGCAGTCTGGGATATGTGTGCAGGTTGTAATGTAATTTTCCAGCTCTCTGTGAAAGACCCCAGTAGAAAGTACTGCTCAGAGGGAAGAAGGGGGAAGGAATTTAGAGGTTTGAGTTAGAGGATATTAGGAGCAAAATAAATACAGTAACACAAGGAATATTTTCTAGGTCTAGATTGAAATAGCCACTCATGGCTTCAAATCTTCTGATGAACTTTAAGAAATGTACCTGCACCATAGTATTGACAATTCAATTTATAAAATCCAAAGGTAGATAAAGAGCTAAGGGTATTGATTAAACTACGATCCAGTATATGATTCCTATTTTTATGGTTATAGCTACAATAAACATATGGCAGATTAAAGTTTTAATCTGTTTGTTACCACCACCTGGAGAAGGCTCCAGATCAGAAGGTGAGAAAAACTAATAATTTAGGAATAGACAAGCATATGCAGCCAGTTATTATGGGGTTTGAGATTTCAAAGAGGAAATCCTTTCAAACTCAGTAAGCAAGAGGGAAAATATAAAAAATACTAGTTCTTTGGGCTCTACATTATGTTAAGTGGCCTATGAAGTTGTGGGCTTTTTAACTCTAAGAGGCCGACTGGCAGAGAGCAGGGTACTGAAGCAGAGAGGCACGCAGCTGTCCTCAGAACTTGTTCTGGAGCTGACACTGCTTTCAACTCCAATTAGCTTACTCAAAGTCATAGCTCTGACCTTTTTTCAAAGAACTGTCATGTATGAATACACACAAACTGTACTAAAAAAAATGATGATTCAGTAAAATACGGTCCTGTGAGCTTTTGGTACTAGAAAGACACTCCCAGGAGTGATGGAGGCCAGCCGGTGCTGAGCACTGTTGCCTGAAGAAGATCTGGAGAGTGAATTAAAAAAACCTGACTGTTCATGAGGATGCTAGCTACTTAAAATACTGATGGTATTTTCCTTTGGATGTAGTGTTAAGACCTTTCTGGCTTCACAAGCTAATTGAGAGATTGATAAAGGGAGGATAACCTCCCCACCTCCATTCCTGTTTTAAACAACATTCTTTTACATGTTTAGGCCTACCAACAAGGTATAGATATAGGCTTTGTGCAACATTATGAAATATTAAAGCTGACTAAATGCATAATAGCACTTGCAGACTTCTTGTAGGCCACCTGACTGGCCCTAGCAGCCCTGGTGTTATGGAAAAAGGCAAGTTTATTTGCTGAAGGATATAGGGTGGTGTGTGCTTCCCATCTCAAACCAGGACCACTGCAAGATGCCTGAGAGATGCACCATAGATATCCACACACAACCTCTTAAGCTTTCTCTATCCTTTTTAGACTAACAACCTCGGAGACCCCTTGTCCATTCCCCAACTGAATCACAGCCCACTGCTCTTATCACTCCAAAAATCCTGTTCCTGGTTACTTCTAATTTCACATATCCATCTTGGATCAGAGTTTCACAAAACATCACAGTGCACACCAGACTGTTGGAAATGATACAACTTATACAATTTTTTTATGTGAGGGGTTTGCTCGCCTTTGCCAAGGGGGAAGGGATTTGAAAGTTCTGTCTAAGACTGTTCGCTGAATGAGGCTTGATGAGCTGAACACCTAGAGATTGGGAGTAGCCAGAAATCTGCACAGGAGAGAAGCGACCGTGAAGGAACGTTAAGGAACATCATCCCATCCCTCAACATCATTTCTGGAGGGGTTGGAGACACCTGGTCTGGGAAAGGACTGATAATAGAACCGAAGAACAAGGATCACATCAGCATCAGAGGCGAAGGGATCAATAGCCAAAAGGAGATTGAATACTAAGAACTGTAATTTAAGACCAATGAATGTATATTTCTTTGAGTTTTGTCTGTATAAAGATGGGAAACATCAGGTAAAAGGTGATGTGTGATGGAATGATTTTCACTGCACAACTCGAGCATGTGTGGATGAAATGATTTCTATTACACATCCTGGCCAGAATAACATCCTGGCATGAATAAAGTAATGCCTTGATTCTCTAACACTGAAAAGATGTTGTTGGAGAGTTTCTGTTTTTCCCGCAATTTCGGTGACAAGACCACCCATCCTCCTTGCCCCGAAAAGCTATCTAGAATACTACCTATCTCTGAATCTCTTCCGTTCTTCCAGTCTTCTGCTCCAAACCTCCACCTGCTTCAACCCCCTGACTTCTCTGCTCTTCCACCCCTGGCTCTCCACCGCCATCCCTCACTGCTCTGTGGTCAGGAGCCCCAAATGCTGATCTCCTGGCAGTGATGACTGCTCCGCTTTACATCTTTGGACCCTTCACCTCTGCTTCAACCATCTGCAAACATCTGCACCCACTGCAAGGAGCTTCCATGGGCCTCTGAGCTCACCCTCCTCCACCACAGCACCTCTTCCTTCACTGCTCCTCCAGAGGGAATGACCCAACTCCTGCATCTCACAGAGGTTTCTAAAACCTAAATACAGGATGCAATTCCCAGGAAAGTACTTTAAATGGATGCAAAGAACAAAAAGTAAGATCTATTTTAAGAAAACCAGATGCATTTAGACCCATTATTTCCTTATTTTTACTCTGCAATTAGAGCTGGAACTTCCTTTTCTATAGGACTTGGAAAACAAAACTGGAGAAAATGCACATGTAAATTTTTTCCTTCCCCCCCCCTCCCTCTGCCCCCTGCCTCTGACAACAAAGACAGCATTTTTAGGTTTATTTCCCTCTCTTTAGCCCTGTATTTGTAAAGAAGGTGGGGGAGGTGAAAGACAACTAAGACCTAAAGAATTAGAGGTTACTTGTTCTTCTTTGTAAATAATTGCCATGCCATTGACTGAAGCCCAGCTGCCTGCTGGCAGACTGCTGTGTCAGCAAAAATTTCTCTTGTTTTGCAGGAGTCTTTAAAATCATGTTGGGTTGAATACAAAGCAGTGTACAAAAACTCACTATCAATTCTTGATAGCACCCAGTTTCTTTCCAAATTAAAACATTTTTTTCCTTTCCACTTACACCTGGGATGTTACCTTAATGATGCTTATCCATACTCCCTTTCTCATGGAGGCTGCAGAGTTCTCACAGGACCATTTTTTTCCCATTGAGGTCTATCATTGCAATCAGAATGCATGTTATTTGATTAATCACTTTATTAAACCTGTTTTAACCTTTGAAAAAGACACTTTTTGTTCTCCTGCATTTATAGCACACTAAGACACTGTGAAGCTATGGGTCAACACTCTTTATTAATCCATTTTTTGTGATAAAATAGCTGTGTGAGAAGGCACAGTGGCCTCACAGATAACAAAACCCTGCTAGGTGCCTCATTTAGACCTTTTCCTATTCAAAACCTACTTGTTCTGGTACAAGAACATGTGTGATTCCTTGTAAGTTGTGCATATTAATTTTCCTCATAGTCTCACATCACTGCCAGTGTTAAAGACTCAAACAAAAAAAATGAGGATACAACAGAGCTTACGGCATTAGAAATATGTTGTGAGTTTGAATAGACATTGAGTGGAACTGGACAAGAAGGAGATCTTGTTTTCCAGCCGTGTAGAGCTTTAAAGGCTAGAATAAAGCAAAATAGAAACCTGGTCTGGACTACTGCTCAGCAAAAGTCACTGAATTTTCAGCAAGTGGTTGCTGCAAACTGCCCAGTAAATCCACCTAGGGATAGTACACAACTCCAAGAAAGTCTGAAAGCCTTCAGAAGTGTAGCTCAGATGGTGGAGAATCTACTGCACTCCTAGACAAGATGCTGTAGTGGTTGATAGAACACATCACTCTTTTCTGGTCAGAACTGGTCTTTCAACAGGAAGAGTAAGGGCTCTTTATTATCACTAGAACAATTTCCTGAACTTATGGGCTCCAAATCAAACTTGCCCATTTTTTAATAGACAAGATGAGGGTTGTTTTTCCAGCTAAATCAGCGATAATGTGAGGCTCTTCCTTGTTCAATCATCCTCATTTCATGGGAGTTCAGAAGGTGTGCAAGTGGCTGTAAAATCAAGCTTACTGTTCTGGCTTGATTCTTCAGTGCTAGTGTGAACAAACAGCAACACAGCACTTCATCCTCAAGGTAGGCTTTGTTTCTCTGATTTAAAGAGGAAGAATATGATGTCTTACATATTCACCCTTCACTCTGAGAAAAAAAAAGCACCTCTCATTGTCACTGTGCAAAAGTAAGCATTAATGGTTTCTGTACATCTTGTACACCTCAAAGTCCTTTTGACTACATCCTAATGAGGAGGGAGGTGGTCTTTTGTAATGAACTACTTTAGCTGAAAATAAGCAGCATTTCCATGAGAAAAAACTTAGACGTGGATTTAGTGATGAGGGAAGTGTTGGAGCCGCTCAGAAACCCTAGCTTAGGGCAATGCATGGTTTGGCTGACAGAGGCTGTGCCTCTCCATTCACCTCTTCTCCTCCATCCCACCTAACCACCATCCCATTGCCATCACAACCACATCCAATGTGATTGTCTCTTCTGTAAGGCCAGCAGCAGCAGCCAGGTCACAAGTGGCCCTGGCAAGAGAGTGAGGTAATATGTAAAAAATATGTAAAACATTATTCTGTGGAGACACAGAAGCAGCACTGGTAATGAACTTTTTGATTTTCAAAGATTCTGTTAAAGACTGAGATTTAAGTTCCTGTGATATTGCATGAAAGCTTGACTTTCATTAAAATGGGAAGAAAATGGTTCTAGCCTTCCTGGCAGCAGAAAAAATCTTGAAGACATTAACTGCAAGTACCTCAAAGACTCAAAACCTAGACTGCAAGTGCAAAGTAAGAGTTTTAAATTTTTTGTTTGCACTTCCATATCTATTAAAAAAATATCATTTCACCAAGGAGATAAAAGAGAGGAGGAATGTGGGGAGGTTGGATGTTTTCAGAGGGAGACAGTAAGCCTACTAGGAAGCAGCTGCCTTGACTGACAGTCTCTTGCCCACCTGGAGCAGAGGACCTGCTGTGAGCTTTCCATGCACTCTTCAAAGGAAGCCAGGTAGAACTCAGTGGTAGCAGGAGGGGTTTGGATGAAACTCTCTCTGCTTTGATTCCCGTGGTTTGTGCAGAACTCCTGCAAAGCTGAAAAGCACTGGGGAAGACTGTGGTTTTCTGCCAGAGCACAGCTGGGGAATTCAGAGGTCTTTTGCTGTTCCTGTTTTTTGGGCAGTGGATTAATAGTGCTGCACTCCAACTTTCATCTCACAGTCACAGTCACTGGTTCCTGGCCCCAGAACATGGTGTGTGTTGGGAATTTGCTCAAGAGGGTGGAGGAAAATGCTCTGCGGTTCTCCCCTCCCTGTCCTTCCCATCAGCAGTGCTCACTCCAGCATCACAAGAGGAAAAATAAACCTTCAGCTCAGCAGCTCCTGCCCCCAGCCACTTCGGTGGGTGGGACCAGCCAGCTACCAGGACTTTACTCTCTCCTCTTCAGAAGAGTCGACAGTGCCTCTTACAAGCAGGTGATGGATCAGTGGGGATGACTGAATACTTCATGCTTTTGATCCACCAAACTCTGTTGTGGTCATGCTTAGATAAGCACAGGGAGAAATGCTGTCAGTTTTCCACTGAATTTCAGAATTTGCTACATTTTTACTAGCATCTTGTTTGCTTGAGTATGTTTATTTTTATCCCTCAGGCAAATATTTCTGCCTCCTGTGAACCTTTTATGTAAATCAATGGAGGCATTTGGCAAGCCATATCAAAACTGCAGCTTTACATAGCACTGAAGCGGAAAATAGATAGAAATAATTACTGATGCCTCCAAGTACAGATTTGTTTCAAAGTGAGACATGTAGCTTAGAGAGGATGGGGCAGTATACATCTAATGATTTCCTGTTAGCTTACACAACATTGGCTCAGACATTTTAATTTCATTCCTGGATATGTTTTTTCCCTCCTTTGAGGGAGATCAGGGAGAGGTAGTGGCTGTTTGTTTGCTCATTTTAACCATATTGAACAGAATCAGATCTTCATTTTTTTAGTAAACCCAGAAGATTATGTTAGTAAATCCCTCCCTCATGCTAGAAACTGGAAATTAACAGGTGTTTGAAAGAAAAAGGCATACACTGCTATGCCAGTAACATCACTAACAGAGCCACTGACTGTGCAAACTCTACTTTCTATATGATGGGCTTCACCAATATTCGTAGGGGTCAAACAAATTTGTTTTCATTTATTTCAGTATAAACCAGTAATGCAAGGCCTGATGCCACTCACTTGTACTGACAAGGGACAACCAAGTCCTGCAATGCCCAGGGCTGCTCCTGAGCCGTCGCCTCAGTCTGTTGTCCTATTGGTTCCATAGGACCCATTGGTTACATTGGACCCACGTTGTCCCATTGGTTTTACCAGGTGAAAAGTTAGTACCATCTCCTCTTAGTGCCTTTGGACTCTTGGAAACAAATGTTCTGCAACTGTTATAATGACTAGGCAGTACTTGAGGAATCACTGAGGACAGATGCAAGTTCTGCTGCTTCTCAAGCAGAAGGTGGCCATGCAAGGCAGAACAAAGACACATCTGGCCCCGTATCCTCTCTCTAGACCAACTGCCCGACACAGTTGCCAAAGGAAGAGGAGGAACAGGTAAACGCATCTCCAGTAAACACGGCACAGCCCTAAATTATCCTCAGCTTTTAGAGTCAGGCATGATACCTGTCTTCTACATCACCCTCTCTGGATTTCTCTTGCATTAGCCTGTACAGTGTCTCTTGAAGTCCTGTAGCATTCACATATCCTTCAAGGTAAGGACTTTCAGGTGTACAGGACACTGCAGACAAAGCTGCCTCCCTTAGTGTGTTCCAAACCTCATTCATTTGCTACCTTCTCATCTTTGTACTAGTGACAATTACTGTGGTAGCAGCAAAGTATAAGCCCTGTGTTGCAGAGCAACAGTTCCCAGACTTCAGTTCCCAGACTTTATTTATTTCAGCCCCACTGACCACACCAAGCCAGCAGAGAGGGGTTTGCCATGAATTCTGATTCAAAGATTTGCTTCTGCTGGATCTAGATTTTAAGCAAAACATCAACAGCTGGACCTCTGCGGGGATCTCATCCCACTTGGAATTGTTATGACTTGACAAGTCCAAGTTTGTTTATTGCTCCACTGCCTGTAACCCCAGGATATAAAAATATACAGAAAATTGTACTTTAAAGACCAACTCCACTTTAATTTGTCCCCATTTTTATCTTTTACTGCAGGGCGAAAATTAATGGGTATTTTGGAACACCAGTTTTATTGAATTCTTGTAGCATCTCAGCATGTGCTCAGGGTACACAAGTCCTGAAATAGTGTCTAGTATGAAAAAATGTCCATCGTTTCTAAGCCTCTACACACTACAACTTTTGTAAAGCTTTAAAACATGGCAAAAGTATCAAACATTATCTCAACTTTGCTTACTGTAGATAGAAAAATCTCTGAAGAGACAATACCTTAAAGTTCAGTAAGAAATTATATGAGAAAGGGTGGAACATCATGAACATGGGAGATGTGGCAACAAAAGAAAAAGTGAAGTGGTAAGTTTTCTGATATATTTGGCAAAGCAAACTTCTACAAAGTTTCTTCTAGTGCAACCTCCCAATAGGAAGCTTACATTTGAGGAGTTGCTATGGAGCTCATTCACATCATCCTGGTACTGAACAAAAAAACCACCAACCAACCAACCAAGAAAACCCTAAAATCAACCAAAAATAAAAGATATGTGACCTTAGTTGTTCTGCTTCACAAAATCTCCCATCATGACAGTGTAACAATATTTCAACTTGTAAAGTTGTAAAGCTCTTGTAAAGCTTGTAAAGCTCTGCTGTGCATTAATGATTGGATAAATGCAGAGGAAAAGTCAGCTCATGATTGAAAGAGCAAAAAGATAGATAAAAAGAAAAAAACAATTTTCAAGTTGGTGGTTTGCTGCATGTACAAACAGTGTATTGTGCTGCATGTACAAACATTGTATTGTACAGCATGTACAAACAGTGAATTGTTTAAAAGATGCAAGATCTGCTTCACATGCAACAACAGCTGAACAGCAAAGAAATCAGAAGAGTTGAAAGCCTTCACCCCTTTCACATCTTTCAAGGCTGTCCCTACTGAGGTGACAGGTTTCTCAAAAGGATGTAATCTACACAGAAATCAACAGATGTTGCATCGTTACTGAAATGTTCCTGCCAAGAGTTATTTCACATCATCTTTTAGTGTGCCAACCAACCCAGATCAAAAAGGTCTGCCTTGAAAACACAGCCTCCAGGGTCTGGGGAGAGGTGGCAGGAAGCTGCTCCCCGGGCTTGGATACCACCTCCCAAATATAGAAACAAAGGAGACAACCATTTTTCCCTGTGGGTACCACAATCAGGTTAGTGATGCTGGTGACATGATTGAGCATTCACTACACTGAAATCCTTGATCACTTGTCCCTGTTCATGCCAGAGGCACGGATTCTTACTGACCAGTCTGGGGCAACTTGAGTAGACTCAGATTTGACACACTGCTGCTGAGGGGAAACTGCAGCCTGACAACTAACTGCATGGAAGTGCCTTTAATTCAAGACTTTATTTTCAACAATATGAGTGTCCAATGAAGCACTCTGCTGTTAAAAGCTGATTTCTGAAAATCGTGTTCTCATATTATCACAGAATTTATACTATGTAAAATTTCCAATTAAAAAAACCCAATTATCAAAGACGACTAATTTGCAAAATTTTCCATAAGCATGCAAGCTTATTTCCTGATTTTTTTCTTTCTTGCTGTCTAAACATGGCATCTTACAGATGTTCTTTCTGCATTAGCTTCAAAGAAAAGGAATGCACTACTACAAAGGATTGGGATTTTTCTTTTTTTTTCCTATATACAAACACACGAAGCTGGGCAAACCTCAGAGGTAGATACCAAATACATTTACTCAAGCTAATAGCAACGTTCGCTTATTTTGTTAGCTTAACAAACATTCCTGAGCTAATTTGCCTAGAATATCTTTGCAAAACAAACAAGCTCAAAGTAGTGCAAGCAGTCAAAATAAAATACTTCAAACATTTGAATTAATTCTATCACAGATGGCAGCAATTTACTTTTAAGGTTATTTATACGTTCTCAGGCAATACTGTTCAGGCATAACTTATCTCTGGAACAGAGAGAAATCTAAGTTATTTTCATTGTCTTTTAAGACAGTTGAAATGGAATTTATTTGCCTTCCTCACTCAGCAAGCTGGATAAGAGACCTAGCTCTTTAAATGTTGTTGTTCCAGCTTCAGAGTAGAGAGGCTATAAAACGGGGGTGCTTCATTAAAATACCATAGCTGGCACCTCTCAGAGGCACAGGAAAGGAATATTCACTGAGTAAGTAACACATTATAAATTATAATTGAGATTCAATTCTCCCAGGGAGAAGAGAAGGTAACTTGTCATTTGAAGTGTTGTGAGTTTCTGAGAGTGGACTAGGAGTTTAGAGGTATAATGATATCATTAAGAAATGCCCTTGCAAAGCAAGCAAAATTATACTGTGCTGTTTCTTGAAAACCACAGGAACTCTTTATTGTTCTGTCAGCACCAGTTCAAAGAGCTATGTGACCCCATTAACATTCATTCAGGCATGTATAACAAATTGGAGGAGGGAAATTTCTTGAATGGTTAATGACATTTTGTGTGTTTGAATACCTAGCACTGTTAGCCATAAGAGCTCAGCAACACAGAATGCACACCTTGCACACTTGGTTTACCTCACAGCAGTATTAAAGGTGGAGAAAGAGTCTGGAGGCTGGGAAGTGGAAAAAGTCGATAATGGCTAGCTGATTTGCTGACTGTGGTTGAACCATTCTAGCATTCACATTCCTTCCATGAGCAGCAATTGTTATTAGATGACCAGAAAACCTTTGAAGTGACATATCCATGTCAGGTGATACACCACAAGCATAAGCTAAAATCTTGCAGGGAAACCAAGTTTATCTCATTTTCAATGAGACACAGCTCTTCTGGACAAACTATTTGTTTCTTTCTATGTGAAAAGTTGTCCAAAGGTCTTTTTCACACACGGTACCAAATAACTACAGCCCCCATGCTGCAGAGACTGTTGACTTGGTTTAAGCATAGACAGTGGTCAGCACCTGAAACTGAAGTTTGCCTGGCTGGTTTTGAGTGCAAATGTTTATCTTTTCTTTTTCTTTTTTTGGAGAGAGAGAGTGGTAGATATTGTCTCCAATGTTAGCAGAAAGCCCACTCACATTGATTAATTAAGTTGGAAGCTTTATCTGTACCAATTAATTAATTTCAGTTACACTACAGGAATCCTTATCTCTTTAGGACTGTCCCCTTGCAGCTTTCCTTGCATTTAGCAATGAGATTGATAAATTATATGATAAAGAAAAGGACCATCACAAGGAGGTTAATGCTGTCTGTGCTATACTGAGGAGATGTTATTTCCTGAGAATTCAGTTCAGGTTCTCTGTATTTCTAAGTGATGCCAAACAGAGTTAGGATTGTCGTTGGGACTCTTCATGAAACTTCACAGAGAAGTTGGACTAGGACCATTTGTAATTACTGCAGATGTCCATTTACATAGGCATTCCCACCAACCCACAAGAAACCATCTCTTCCAGACACCAGGTACATATGCTACTGAGTGCACTTACTAATTCAAAGCCACTTCCAAATTCTCTTGTAAAATAGCAGAATAAAATGCTTATTACCCTATAAGCCTAGGCAAGCTTGCATTCAATTTTCAGTTCATTGAAATTTCTGCTGCTATCCTCTGTAACTCTGACACAGTGACCAAGTATTTTGCTCATCACGTACATATATTCATACTTCTGCCTTTCTTCTGAAAAATTTTCAATCTAATGACCTTCTAAATGCATCTGCTATTTGAAGAATATTTGCATTGTAATTGTATTTGTGTTAGCTATGTTTTTTCTTATCTGCATTTTTATTGCATATACATTGGAGTTGGTCAGAAAGCCTCCTCAGAAATGGAAATTATTTTTTATTACCCTTTGGCCTTGTTTTAAACTGCTTCTACTGCAAACAGTTTGAAACACTGGGAGTGTGCTCAGAGTGAAAATCAGAATGCACATTCAAATGGTCTAATATGTGTCTACTAGAAAGGGATGAAAAACACATGTGGAAATAATCATAGGAAATTTTGAATTATAGGGCAGTATAGCTACCAGATGAATTTCCACTGAAATCCTTTTTTTCCTCAGAAAATGCTCATTTGTTGAAATCAAAGCTTAGTGGGGTAAGGAGTAGAGACAAGGGGAGAAAGAAGTAGGCTGAATATTTCTCTTTGTTTTCAACTTTTCTTTGTAGACTGCAATGTTTGAAGTTGACATTTTTGCATCAAGGAAACCCTGCTATTCAGGAATGCTTGTTTAAATGTAAAGTTCTACAGAGCTAAGAAGAGACGTAAAAATATTTGAGAACAAAACAGAGTTCTTCAACATCACTAGGCAAATGTTGTAATCGATGTACAAACTTTACAAGAAGTGCTCAGACATTGAGGGACATTTTCTGCAAGCCTAGAATACTCTTATGCAATGGAAAATCTCTTTCTGTCATGCCATAACAGGGGTGTAATAGCCTCCATCAAGGCAATGGCAAAAGTTCCATTTGCATCAGCTGGGGCTTCACCTCAAACTTACTGAAACTGTTGTAGTCTCTTTTGACCATGTTGACCACATATATTGACCATACAAATATGTATGACCACATACATTTTGAGGAATTTATAAGTTCCTTTCTTGAGGAGGAGATAAAACATAAGGTTTTAAAGAGATTTGTTATGTGCCTGGAAAAGTCCTGGTTTTCTGCACATAATCAAGTCAAACAAAAAACAGGCAAATGTTTCTCGAAACCATCGCCTTTCTGCAGAATTAAAAAATGATGCTGACTGCAGCTCTTCTTGCACCAGGAATTACCACCTTGCCTTGAGCATCAGAGTGAACACAGAGTCCTGCCAAGAGCCCTCTCCTGCATCTGTGTGAGCCGAGCTGCTGGCTCTCCCACCGCAGCAGCCAGGGACCCACAGCCAGTTCCACGGATGCAGCACGTCCTTGAAGGCGTGTGCTAAAGAGAGGGCTGTGAGGTGTAAAGGGACAACTGATCCTATACTGCCACAGCTGTCTTCCCAGGGGACAGGAATTTCAGTCCTGCATTTGCTAGTGAAGGCTCCAGCACGAGTCTGCTCCCGGAGAGAGCCAAGTCCTTACCTACCTGTGCTCGGGGGATGGTCCATGGCACACATCTCAGTGCACAGTCATATGGGAGTGACAACTCCTCCTCGTGCTCTGGCTCCCTCCATCTCCCTATCCACATGTACCTCCATTGCTGCCCCACATCTCAAACAAAACAGCATCCATTCCATATCTGTTGGCATATAGCTCTCACTGAAATGCCACTATTGCCACATCTTTCTGATCTAGTCTTGTGTATGCAGGCCCTTTTATATTTTTGCATAATCACTGTGTATATTTCTCACAGCAGGAAATTATCCGTAGTAAACACTCTCTTCAGGAAGCAATAACTCAGTTTCCATGCTAAAAAGGAAAATATTTTGGAGTTGTAAAGGAAGTTAAACTGATCTTACAGATGCATCACTCCTGAAATTTTATGAAATTAATAAGGATAGGGATAATGTAAACTAATGCAAGTACATTAGAGCATGTTCACATTTTATGAGAGGAGGAAAGGTTCAATGTTCAACATGATCTATTTATGCATATGTTGGTGGGAAGGTTCGAGCATGACTGGTGTTACCTCTAGCTGCTTTTTTGCTGTCTACCACTAAGAAACAACTACTTTCTCTTCTAGGCAGACTTTCTGCAATAAACTTTCACATTTCCTTGCTGGGACTAAAAAATCTTTTCTTCCTTTCTAATGCTTATCAGCAGCCAGATGAGATCTTTATTAAAATGTAATTACTGGCATTAAAAAAGACTCTCCTTTTAACATATCCACATTGCAGCTTGTCCTTTACCCACAGACAAAAGCCCCAAAGCATCCAACTGGTAAATATGGCAGGGCTGATCAATTCTACTAAACAGTTAATTCCAGTTTTCAAGTGAAAAATGTGAGTCCACAGCCTGCTATCTCTTTCTTCTTCCTTGTCCCAGTCAAATTCTTGCAGATGATAGACACACAATGAGCATAGACCTTCTCTTGCAGAGAGCAAAGTCTGTTTATCTACCTTTTTTTAAAATATAAAATGAGTCAGTTCCTCTTCTCATCTCCTATAATTTCAAAGGCACCCTCACTGGCAGCTCAGAGAGTACTCACTCTATATACCAAAACAGTTGTTGGAGAGAGCTAGCATGAGTGTTTCTGGAATGATTCAAACTGACCTTCTTTCAATGGATACTAAATCCTCATCATTAGCTGTGACTTCATGTTCAGATGTCCAACACAGGTCACTAACATGAAGCACATTCTAATATTGAGGGAAAAGGTAACTAGGTAAACAGATTTGGAAACTTCTGAATCAGCCTTTGATGAAAAAAAAATAGTGTGTTTTTCATGTGTACATATTGCAAATTATTTCATTCAAATACCTGTGTAAATATGCAGACTGACATCTCATATGAGCAGTGGACTTGAAATCAAGATAATTTTTTTGCTACATTTGTTCAGGAAACAGAATATCCAATTACATCTTACAACATCTGCTAAATTCTGATCTTTAGCATTTTTCCCATTGCTGAAGATCATCAGAACTTGAAGATGTCTCATTTGAGGAACAATTCAATCATTCTTACTGGGAGGAGGTCTCTATTTTCTGCAGAGACCATATTTGCAGGTCCTCTTCTGTAAGTTAACCCATGTTTATAGAGCTCATCCTGTGGACATAAGCTTGAGTTACCAGCAGGTCTTCTAGAGTCATTAGGAGGGACTCTTGTTGGGGAAGCTGCAACATGCTTTTTGGACATATCAACACACTGTCATTATGACACAGAAACATCCTGCTTTTATATTCTGAGGAAATTTCTTGTACTCTGGTAGGACATTACTAAAGGAACAGTTATCCATCTTCAAGGACCCAGCCCAGAATATCCTGTTTTCTTCAGTTTCCCTGTCTTGGGGAAGATAATGACAAGTCTTTTGCACAAAATCCAAAATCTATAAATATTTCCTTAATTTTTTACAAGTGTTTAAATTCTGGACATAAAGAAGAAAAAGCAGTCTCCCTTCAAGTATGTCTCTTTCTAACAGGGGAAGGGAAAGAGAGACTGATCCTCAGCTGCCATAAATCAGCATTTCTCTGCGGATGTGCACAGAACCCCAGCCAGTTACACTGTCCCAGCAACTGCCCTCAGTTCTCTGCTCATTTTTATCAATATGAAACACTGAGGAGAAGCCAAACAGTTGAATGAGTGACTTTTGAATCTGCAGTCAGTCTCCCAGAGATAAACAGCTTTAGAATCTACACTGAGGGGCTTTTTTAAACCAAGTGCTAAGGATTTTTGGCTTGTCCTTGTCCAAGCCAGTGTGTACATGTGCCTATATACAATTTTTCTAGCCTAGCTTCTGTCACTGAGGATTTGATCTGTTCTGACTTCAGTAGGCAATGACAGAGAGCTCTGTCTTTCTGTTAATTCGACCTGTTACAAATACCTGTTGAGATATAATGGCATCATAGGATATTTATAGCATAGGCAGACTTAACCCTACACTACTGATTTCCACAGAAAGGCTGAGTGTTCTTCAGTTTGTGACAATGTGAATTCTCACTCCCTTTAAATTTTCAAGTAACAGCAGTACTGTGTTCAGAAACTCTGTGGAAAGAATGGTTTTACCTTATACTTACAATGCAAGGCTTCTTGTAGCCTACATCCTTCACATGAATCATAAAGAGTTCAACTGGAAGTACATAGTCAGTCAAAGAGATCATATTTACCTCGGGTTTCAGAGTACAAATGTGTTTAAACAAGGAAAGAATAGTCTGTTCCTTGCTCCGACATCTGGGCTGGTGAAGGAGATATCCAGTTTGCAGGGCAGAAGGTTTGATAAAACCTCCAGATGCATGAGGCCTGGGTTCAGATGCCCAGTTTGGTCATACAAAATATGAGAGTATTCCCATTAACCCAGGTTATGCTGACCTGAAATACTGTTCCATTACCTCAGCTTGATTTCAAATTTCAAAAGCAAGAAATTCCATCAATTAAGACAGAAGTCAAATGCTTCTTACTACTCATAATGAAATGAAATATTAAGTATTTTGATTTCCAGATGAAAATTATTTGAATAAACATATTTCCAGATTTTGTTTTTCTGGATAATTTTGGAAACATATTTCACTGTAATAATCCTATTCTGAAAATAAGCATTGTTCCAGAAAAGAAAGTTTTTCACTTGAAAAATTTATCAGCTCTAAAAGATCATATTTTTCATGAAGATTTGGAAAAACAAACATATAGAAATAGTATACCTTTGACGTAATATTGAACTGCATTTTTTTCTTCAACCTCTAAATTTTTCTCTGCATTTTGAACATATTTTATATTATAGCTCTTCCTTCTGATGCACAACATGAAAAATATTTTATTGTATAAGATAGTGTCAAGACACAAGTAATTCCTGCTGTAATTTAACTGACATTAAGTTTCTTGATCCCACAAAATTACAGTAGGAGGAAATTTTTTAAAATTGACTTTTAAAATCTGTTGCTCATGTTAAAGATCAAAAAGCTTCATATAATTCTAAACAGGCTGAGTTTTCTCTGTGTATAATCTGAGTATAATCTGGCACCTGATTCTAGATTTTGAAGTGGGATAATCTCCAGTAATATCTAAACAAACCCGTTAGCTTGATTTTCTGACTTGATCTTAACATTAGAGCCATTCTGGACAAATGTACCTTGGATAATTTTCTAAGAGAAACTTATACAATTTTCCCTTATTTGAAGAGTTTTTTTCAGAAGATTTTTGTCTATGCCAGTATCCGATTAAAGTGTTCTTATGCCGAGCATCTTCAATCTCCTCTCGTTTTCATCTCCTCACAGAAATAACAGCTTTGAATTTTCACTGGATTATGATAAACTGACAATAACATAAAAGAACTAAAGAAATGTAATGGATCTCCTAATGTCCTTTGTTGGTCAACTCTTCTGTCAAGTTATTGCCAGTGAATATCTGAGGACAAATTCCTGTTTAGAGATCTTGCTTGTTCCCTGTTGTTACTGCTATTCACTGCAATGATTGTGAAATTAGAATCAAAGCCCTATTGAGCCTGAAAGATCAATCCTGCAGTAATTCATCATTGTCACAAAGTAGAAATAGCACTTATTTTTTTTACAGTCACTGTAATCACATTTGAGTACACCTGTGTGTGACTGACCTATCAGAAAATGAAAGAATATAGCCAGGAAATGACCATTCAGCCTATTTTTTGTTTCAGTACCTTGAGAGTGCCTTGGGGCAAGATGTCTGTTAGGTATGACAGTAGTGGGTACTCTGGAGTGCAAACCTGATCTTTAGGTCAGTTTAGAGTCCAACTTGTCAATTTGTGCCATAAGCCACTCAGCTGGGTCTTGGTAGACCATGGCATTCTGGTTTGACCTTCACCAAAGGAATGTCAGGCGAGGTCACACCTTTTCCAGGTTTTGGAATATTTCTGGATGCTATTAGAGAAGCTGTTGCATTTCAATTCAGAGTACTAGCTGGGTGAATTTCTAAATTGCGAGCTCTGGTGTTGGATAAGGCAGGAGCAAGCAGTGTTTCTCTGTACTCTTTGGTAGCAGCACCATAATATCAAAAGTCTGGTCTGGAGTCAAACCAACTACATGCTCAGAGCAGAAAACAACCAGTGTTAAAACAAAACAAAAAATGTCTGGGCTTAGCTGGACATGAAGGTTGTGCTCACTGTAAGACTTCAGCCCTGATTTCCAGGATTATTAGAGGTCTTCAAATGCAGTGGTCAGGAGCAAACATCCTACATACTAAGCGACCATTTCTTACCTGCTTCACCCGCATCACGATTCCAACATGAGTTTCTTATCTTTGCTATTGAACTCTGATTCTTCTAAACTGTTATGCAAAGTGCCAAAGGATCAGTCTCTGGTTAACTTAAGCCCCAATTAAATTTTGTCTGCTGTCATAGGATAATTATAAGTTCAGCATGACACAAAGTGAGCTATAACTTCACAGATAAAGAAAACAGAGGGGAAAAACATGCTGTGAAGGAGGAAAGCTGCTCATATTAAAAGAATGAGGAGTAGCAGTCAAAACTCATAAAGTTATTGTCAAAATAGGTTGGTTTTATACATATCTCTTTCTTCAGCTTTCTATCCACACGACAATCTTGTGTTTAATATGTTAAAATTCTAGAGACCTATAAGGTCTAGGAAGGAGTATGGAATGAGCTCAAACCATATAGTGACAACTGTCTTGTGATAAAGCAGCAGAGCTTGTTAATCAGAGACAGTTTGGGCCCTAAGAACACATTTGTCCCTACACTGCTGTGACAAAATAAGAATTGCCATATTATACAAATACTTGTTTGGCATCTGAACTACTGTTGTTTGAAGAGGAGACATAAAGATATTTTTAGGTCATTAAATAATGTAACTGGGTTATAACAAACTGTCTTGTATGATGCAATATATACAGAAATCCATACAGAACAAGTAGTATTGAACAAAATGTGCATTAGGTGATGTGGTCATGTAACTACTACTTCATCTTTCTAAATATTTACAGACTTTACAGTATTTGGAACTGAGCAGCCTATATAATAGCAACATATTAATTTCTGCAGCCAAGTACATTAGCTTTGACTAGTGTTTGTTTTACAACACAAGATGAATTAGCATATGTGCCTGTGTAATTCTTGTTGTCTGCACTTTAGTGATAATGTATTGCAGCAGCAATTTGAGGAAAGACAAATTGAATACAAAAGCAAAAAAAATGAACTGCCAATATATTAATTAGCTGAAAGCAACCTGAAAGTAAGAAAACCCCCCAAATGCATAAATTATTAAATACTATTTATTTTTTTAACTAATTCTATATGTCAGAATGTGACGGTTTGGGACACTGAATGAGATGAGTATTTAAGAAAAAATAGGAAAATGGTTCAGCTATGGCATTAAAATTACCATTACACAGGGAGAGGCTAAAAGTTCCTGGCTCGGATAACAACATGGGAACATACGGGTTCAACTCCAGGAGAAATAGTAAGAGAGAATTATTTTCCTTCCAACCACTTGATTAAACTTACACAGGACTTAATATAACCCAAAATCTCTTCATAGAAAGAAGGACTGGGATAGCCATGTAATCTGCGTGTCTGAGGATTTGTACATGCACAGTGCCTTAGCCAGGAGAAAAAACAAGTAACTGAAACAATCTCCATTTTTTTTCAGACATCATCATCTCCTGAGAGTAGGGCCTGACTTTTTTACTTTCAGTGACCTCCAATGCAGTGACTCTTTTTCTGTATGTAGGCCTCTAATGCATTTCTACTACATTTGATATAAATTTTACATTAGGATAGCAGTAGTTCTTTTAAAATAATAATAGAACAAAATCTCAATGAAGGTACTTCAACAGCAATGGTGAGAGCCAAAAAAACCCCCAAAACTAAAAAGTCCCCACCATAATTTTTTGTAAACATGTTCTTTATAAGCATGAATGACTTGCTTCTAAAACTGGTAAAAAGGAGTGCAACATTCACAACTCCTACTACTCATCAAGCCAGTGGTTAGTTAAATCTAGGTTGTTATTTCAGTTTGTACTTTTAGAGAGAGTTACATTCCTATTAATCCTGGAGAAGACAACACTAACTTGTCTTTAAATAAGAAAAGAAATGCACACACATACAAAAGAAAGGCAACCTCCTTAAATTGCCCAGAACAGGATGTCAGGCTAATGACACAATCATAGGATCAGCTTTGTGTTTCCCAAGCTTTGGTTTTTTCAGAAACATATTGTTGTCAACAACTGCAAATAAACTGTAGGCAGACAACCTGGCAGTGCTGTGACCAGAAATCAGACAAGATGAAGTCTGGACTGGCCTCTTACTGAATAGATGGAAAAGCAAAATCTGGACAGGCACAAGGACACCTTGCTACAATTTGATTTACTTGTGAATATCACTCGGTTTTATCTTCCTTCTGACTGGAGGGGTTTTTTTGAACAACAGAATGTTATTCAGTATGAAGCGATAGTATCTGCAGGAGAAGATAAGGTATTGTCCTAAGGACTAATTGCACAGCTTGACTTTCTCATTTGTTAGAAAAATGAAAACTCCTCACAAAGGGGAACACAGGCTTAAAACCTCTGATAGATTTCTCTACCTCATTTTTGAACAATAACACAAAGTAGAGGCAATTGTGATCTACTTATAGATAATTTGTTAGTCGAAAAAGTAACTGAACAAATTGTTCTTTCTAGTACATTAGTTAAAGTTATAATACACACACACCAGAGAGAATTATTCTTGAGATGTTTATCACAGCAGGATACCTAGCAAGTGCTAAAAAAAGAAGAAAACAATTACTTATGTTAGCTCTCCTTTCAAATATGTAGCTACCTGAAGCATGTGGTCCTTAAGCAAGCTGATATAAGACTGAAGGCAGCTCTACTCTGAGCAGGGGGTGAGACAAAGTGATTTCCAGAGCTTCTCCCACCCAAAGTAGTCCTTGCATTCTATCAAATGCCCTCAATAAATAAGGTTATGTCAAATTACGTCAGACCTAAAAGTCCATCTCAGGTCTAACAGCAGAGATGGGCTCAGACTTTAGCGGCAGGGGCTGAAGTCCTCTCCGAGCACCATTGTTTGTTCTCACCCTCAGGTTGTCCTGTCAGGCCCCAGTTGCCTGGTCCTCACGTTGCACCTAACCCTGTAACAGCACACGGTTTATCCTGTTTATCTGTAAGCACCAAGTGGACGTGCAGACCCTACACAGTCTGAACCATAATGTACCAGGATCCTGTGTGACAAATGAAGGCAGTCAGAATGAGGCCACAACAGGGAGCCTGTCCTCCCTCTTCCTCATTCCCCTCCAACTCAAATGCATCCACGTGAACACAACAGCAACTTCCATCTGCTGAGGGAGCTGCTCCCATCTCCTGTCATCCTCCCTCTGCATACACATGTGCTTGCATGTGGACTGAACACTCCAGAAGGCAGACACTGGATTTTAATCCCCCCAAATTCTCTGATAGATTAAACCACAAATCTCTAACCCTCCTTCTTAATGCTGCAGTAAGTAAGACATGTACTGGTTACATTGATTTACAGCTGAAATAAGAGTGAAAGAGACAAAATGAGATGTCCGAAAATTGATCTCTGCTGCAAGTGGATGGGACATTAAAGCATTCTGGATTATTTTCTCCGCCCTTCACTTTGCCCAGTGCCTGACGAGGCAAGAATCACTGTTTGCAGCAATAAAAGTTGCAGGTACATGAGTTACCCTCCACCTACCTGTAACCCTTCAATGGCCAGTTTGAGGATAGATGGTGTAAGCTTGGAGGCTTGCTTGAAGGAGAAGTTGCTCCAGTCTATAATTAGAATGAAGCCATTTATCTGGAGCTCCTGATCTTCAATGAGCACTTCCAAGGAAAGTAAAATAGCCCGAAGAATATCTATGAAGGAGTTCCTAAAGCAAAACAGAAAAAAAAATCAATGGTTGCAGTTATCTTCAAACCTCAAGATACTCAGTTTTGCTGTGGGTGAGGCATGAGAGAGAGACAGGGATTTATTCTGGTAGAATTATTCTGAAACGAGTTGTTTCAGAGGTGTTTTTAAGGAGCTCCTGCTCCAAAACTGCTTGTTGTGATAAATCCCACTCACTGGTCGACAAAATAATCACTGAATGGGATCTTCTCAATTCTTCTGGCATTCCGTACAATAGATTTTTTCTAAGATACATTGGGAAATTATTTGTCTGCGGTGAAATTAAACAGATTGAAGCTATCAGTTTAAATCCTTGCTCATTTTGATATATTTTACCAGTTTGTTTTTTGTTTGTTTCCCTTCTTTTCAGAAAAGAAAAGAAATCAGTATAATATTAATACAAAAGATATTATTACAACCAGGTTCTGTGCCTTCCTACTTGAGTGTAGGGAATGATCCAAGGCTTTGCACAACAAAGTTTGACAGTTGCCTGATTTTATCAAACCAAATGCAACAAGGAAAATGGCTGCATCCACTCAGAATGAGAACTCTTTATTAATTATTAGCTGCAATATGCTGGCTTCAAGGCTTCGTTCAGCTCTGGAAGAATAATTAAAAACCTTGGAGGTCCTGAAGGACATAGCAAGTAACAGAGGAGAAAATGCTGAAATGTTTTCTTTAATGTGGAAGTCTGTACTGGGAAGCCTGGGCCTCTCACTACTTCCATCTCATGCATTTCACAAAAGCAAGAGCTGGACTCTTAAATGGCTTAGTCCATATTTATACCTGAGTAAGCTGAACCAGGTGCTCTCCCCATCTGTCCTTCCCATTAAGATGATTTACAAACAATAGGTTAATTTACAGAGCAACAAGCAAGGAAAGCTTCAGAAAGTACAACTTAACCTTGTAACATGAAATTGTAACATTCTGTTAGTGCAACCTACTTTACCTCTGCATAATTCTCAAATATTGATGAGGTCTGAGGTCTCTTACAGGGAAGATTCACACAATGTTCTTCCATGGAGTTTTAAAATTTAGTACTTTTCTACTGTTTTCTTTAATTTAAAATAAATTCTCTAAACCTTCAAGAGCATTGTTTCAAATTCTACCTGAGAGAAAAAAACCCCTATGTGCAGAGAAAACAAATTTCTCTACCATCAAGACTTCTGCCCCTCAATGGCATCGACACATGGTAAATTTCTTTAAAAGCATTGAGTGAAATGTTTTCTTATTCTTTCTCTTTTGTCTCAGTAGGTTTTGAGGGGAAATACACATTCCTTCTCTAAAGACCTGATCCCTTGAAAAAACTGTTTCTGCATTCTGCCTTTCTGCAAAAGTTAGAAGCTTCTCTGAAGTGTAATTGCTGAGGCAATAAATAGAACATAAAGGTATTTAATATTGTTGCTGCTGCCTACTCAGTCACCTCTCCCTCATTTATAGTTACAGGACAACCCTGACCTTTTCAAATCCTATGGGGAAGCTGTGCCAAACAGCCAAACTGAAGGAGTATTTCCTTAGTAACGTAAGGGGAATGTATACTGATTGGATTGGCAACTGGCATGTATTTCAGTCTAAATTTATTTCAAAAAATTGTGATATACTAGCTACTGCCCAGCTGAAGTGGGTGATGACATTAAGCAGCAGCATCAGATGACCACACTTTCAATGGTGAAAAAAGCAAATATATCCCATGACCATATTTACTTAATATATCCTACACTACCCCAGCATCCCTCTTCAGGGTGGTCAGCCTTCCACAAGAACCGTCCCATGGAAGCTCCCAGAGATGTGCAGTGGCTCCAAAAGTATCCTCACATACATGCCAGCCTTCTTTGCACTCTTGTTGGCATCAATTCAGGATGATGTCACCAAGTGTGGATGGACTTTCTGGCTAGATTGGGAAAGATGGAATATCATTACCTCACCCCTCAGTTGCAAACTTTAGAATGAACTGAATGTTTGTTACTACTGAAGGTGTGAAAACATGACCACATTGTGACAAAAATAGGTGTCATCCTTGATTTTTAGGAAGTTTTCTTAACGGCACGTTCAAACTTAGACTCATGATCCTGTTACCACTCATGTTTTTAAAGTCTGTGTGATGATTCCCGTAGGGCTGTCTGGAAATGGTGCATACAAGGCATCTACTGTAATCCACTCAAACTCTAAATGACAATGGAAATATCTGAGAGCAAAATCTTCACCTTGGACTCTATGCTGAGGAATTCCAGTCTTTGGATGTCTACATACACTGTCAGTTTATCAAGCAATTACTCACCTGTACTTCCCTGTACTTTTACTATGTTTGGGAGATATGGCACTCAATTTTCTTAGTTTGCAACTAATCTGGCTACCCCTACCTACATCCCTCTCTGTGTATTTGCAGTTTTAAGACATAGTGTAGGAAATAACTCACAGTGAGCACAAGGACGATTTTCAGATGAGTACAGGGAGACATGAAAACAGCACACAAGTCCTCCAGGTGGGTTGTTTGCAGACACAGTATCCTGTGAATGCAGAATTTGGATAGAAATCAGAGTGCCACTTGAGGTTGAAGCCCTCTGTTTCCTAATCTTGCAGCTTTGAAACAAATCATTCAGCTGTGTGACTGATTTGCATCCAAATAATTTTCTATGCATGAACACAGAACCACTTTCTATTAGTCCATCTCTTTAGTTCCTTTGCTTAATGTTCCCTTCCCTCCTCCAACCCCCTTACTCACAGTTTAACCCTCTCACACAGGAAAAGAAGTGAAATAAATTATTATTACACAAAGCGAAATGTGTAAGGATTCAGCATGGAGCCTACTTAAGTGAGCCACTAATGAGTTACAAAAGATTTGCACAAGACCCAGAAAGACAAAAAGGAGGAGAGAGAGAGAGTGCCTATCTGTCTTGGCTGAATGGAAAGGTACCACAAAAGAGGCTCTTCAAATACCCTTTGGAAAATAGGAAGTTAGCCCAACACAAGCTAGTGGTAAGGAACAATAATGCAAAACAAAAAATGAAGATGGTTTAGCTGAGGGATTTGGTGGGAAGATTAGCCAAAGGCGTAACATGAAAATAAATAAGAAGAAATTACTTAATTATAAGAGGTGTAAGCAGGCTGTGAGAGAACCAGAAGGCTCAGTGGAGTACCAGGGTGCAATGGGAACAATTAAAGGGGATAAAGATATTGCAGGGAAATTAAATGATCTATTTGCATGTATCTGCCACCAGTTATTTTGAAGAGATATGTGGATAATAAAGCTGAGGGACAAGGGGTCAAATCAGACATCGTGAAAGAAAACAATAAATTTTGGAGAAGATAGCATCAGTAAAAGCTTTAGACACTATTCTTTCTGAATAATTAAGCACAGGCTTTCTTTTAGGCATGCTAGTGAAATTAATTGGATTATTCAGACAGTTAAAAGCATGAACGTGCAGAAGTACTGGCAGCTGAAGCCATTAAGATTGTCTGGTAGTAAGCAAAAACAAACTGTCACTACAAATCCTGACTGTCCCACAAGACAGCAGGCTAAAAAAGTTAGGATCAGTCCTGTTATCGTGGCAGTTGCAGACAATTCAGCTTAACATCCCTAAGTTAGTATGCAGCAAGAGCCTCTCTGCTCTAGTACTTAAAAGATGGCCAAAGCTCAATAATGTTTAGCAAGCTGCAAACATGGCAAAGATACAAATCTGGTAAGAGACCACAACTCACTTTGTTCCCTCCCCACACAGAAAATCACCAACAGAGAGCAAAAATGCAGGCTTAGCTTCTAAATGGGGAGAACTGGCACTGCCTTGCAAGGAGGATTCCCGCTAGGAGTAAAGCTCAGAAGACGAAGCAGAAAGAAGGACCAGAAAAACATCTTCAGGTTGCCCCAAATTATTTGAACTAATCGAAGTTCAAGAAGCTGACTGCATCTTGAATCCTGTGTTCGGTTTTGGATCCCTCACTACAAGAAGGACATCGAGGTGCTGTAGCATCTCCAGAGATGGGCAATGGAGCTGGTGAAGAGTCTGGAGCACACATCTTGAGGAGTGGCTGAGGGATCTGAGGGTGTTTAGCCTGGAGAAAAAGAGGTTCAGGGGAGACCTTATCACTCTCTACAATTCCCTGAAAGAAGGTGTCAAGGTGGGGGTCAGTCTCTTCTTCCACGTGACAAGTGCTAGGACAAGAGGAAATGGCCTTAATTTGTTCTGGGAGAGGTTTAAATGGGATATTAGGAGAAGATTTTTCATTGAAAGGGTTGCCAAGATCTGGAAAATGCTGCACAGAGAAGTGGTTGGATCACTATCCCTGGAGACATGCAGATATTGCACTCAGGGGCATGGTTTAATGGTGGGCTTGGTAGAGTTGGGTTAATGGTTAGACTTGATGACCTTAAAGCACTTTTCCAATCAAAATGATTCTACAAGTCTATGAAAAGCTTAGAAAGGGAGATGTGAGCAACACAGTAGATCAATGCAGGTGGAGGAGGTGGAACGCAGGAAAGCATATTTTCAATTGTTCCTACACACAGCCAAGTTATGTTACCCATAAAATATTAACTTTTAAAAAAGACCATGGAATCCAGTCAGCTTTGGGCTTTGAAAACATGTTCATAAATTATATGAAGTAATTTATTTCAGCAGAATAAATTCTCCTTTCTGCTCATGAAGTATTGATAAGAAAGCCCCAAATTCCATTAACGTATTCTTGGAAAACTTGTGTGGTTTTTTTAGGTGTGTTTTTATTTTAGAAAATTAAACCTCACCTCTACTGAAATAAGGACTGGAAATTACTAACATACAGTCCCTGAGGATTTATGTCTTGATTCCAACTCATGATCATGAATAGCAACCCTGCATCAGAGGGAAATGGCAGTCACTCTCACTGCTGCGAGACCTGATCTTCAGAGCTGATGAACTTTTGGTGGGGAAAGGACTCTCGTATGAACCACGCACAATGCAGGGCAGCCCTTGGCTAAAGACTAACCAAGAAGAATAAGTTCAAAATGAAGAACCATAAATAAACATGGTGAGTCACTTGACTAATCCTGCACTAGAGAAGACGAACAGCCAAACAGAGGAGCTTACAGCTGACTCATGCACTGAAAAGGGCTTGTTTGTCTCCTCTGTCTGAGGCCTGAATAGCACATATATGTGCAGAAATTAGAAAGGCTTGCCTGCAATTCACAGAGGAAATAGGTTGCATTTGCAGCAAATGTTCACAAAAAATATTTTGACTTGCTATATGTAACTTTCTTCATAGAACAATTCAAAGCCATTTAAACTTGCTAGTTGCAAGAAATATGAATAATTAACTGGCATGCAAAATGGAAAAAATAATACACAATAGGAGGGTTTTTTTCTTATTTTGTAGGTATCAACCCCTTCTTTTTCTTGCCTAAGTTAAATTACATATTTTTTTATTTCTCTGTCAAAACAGGATATACAGACAGGAAATTCCTACTGAGTAAAACACAGGTTGCACTAAGTTAATGTCAGAGCTCCAAATTAATTCTTCTGTTGCATCCAGTGTAGCTATCTTTGGTTGTTCCAGTATGTCAGCTTCAAACAGGCATCTCCCCTGTTTTGTAACAAAAAGATAAGTTTTTCCCCACAGCATATGTGTCATTCTATAAATAAAACTCACAAGTAACTTTACATCCAGGACAACAGACTAGAGAGATAAATTTACTGATTTTTTTCTTCAGAAGTGCTTAGTCCAGCAGGACATTGTATACAAAGAATAGCATAGACTAAGCTGAGACCTGAACTGTATGTAACATTTCTAATGTTAGAAATGCATGCCTTAGTTTATAACTGAATGAAACCCACTCACACACAGATTTCTGCCTGGCTTTGAATTCCTGCTTAGAATGAGCTGGAAGCCTCGCTCATAGCTGGTGAAGGGGAAATGTACAATCCCGAGAAAAAATTGCAGCAGGTTTTTTTTTATTGTGCAAAAATTGCCTCTCAGTGACTTCCTTAAAGATATAAAAATTTTACCTTTTTATGTTACTGCTGGAGGTTTTTCTACATAAAAGCATTATGAGTTTTTTTTGCTGTCGCTTTCCACTTCAGCAGGACTCCATAGCAACCAATAGCCCACGAATTACACACTCTGCATTACGAATCTCCTCCTACGTGCACTCATTCATATTGTGGGCACCCTTACCAAATGAATACCTTGTCCCTGATGTTAATGTGACTGTGCAAGGACCCTTTCTTACATGTAATTTGTCTGACAAACAGGGACCTTCACAGCCCCTGTGCTTGGGGAGGGAGAGTTCAAGTGGTGAGGCTTCTACCAGAGGGAAGTGGCATATGTTCTTCCCTTTGCCTCAGCCCACAGAAGAGTCACACCACCTAGCAGGGGATCAAGATAAAGCATAAAACTGTTACACACCCAAGAGTTCAAAAAATTCCCTCCTGGAGCTGTCCAGAAACTTGATCCCAAACAGACAAGGCAACTAACGGCAGCCCATCACAGCACAAGCTCGTTGACTGTTCCTAAGGAGTCCTTGGGAGTGCAGTAGGGCAACCCAGACACTGATGGCTTGGCTGGCCTCCCATGAGCAGTGTACAACTCTCCTCAGCAGTCTGCTGCTGACAGGAAAGGCCAGAATTCAGCCTCGGGTGCAATAGGATTGTCCCTCTGGTTGTGGGGTTTTTTTATTCCTTTAGGAGTTAAGTATTTCTGAGATACACATTGTTGATTTTCTCACCTTTTTAGTACTCAGGGCAATGTCATGCTTGCACACTATACAAATTTCTCTGTTGAGAAGGAATAAGTGACAATCACAGGCAGTGTGTTATGATATTGTGGAAGTTATTAAACACCCTATGCTGCAACCCCTAAGTGCAATCAATAAATCAATTTGACAGAGCCACTGCTGTAATTTGCCTGGCTAGTCCCAAAAGCAATGTTCTCTGCGAGGAGGATGGGGAAGATGGACAAAGAGTACATTCCAGCATGAGCACAGTCAGGGAGTCCGTGATGGTTTCAAGTTAGTGGTTTCCACTGTTAGGAATTTAGGAGATGACATGTGGAATACACAGATCAGGATCCTGTTTGAGAGGTAGGTTTTAATCTCCTATTGTGATCTCACCAATGTGGTGATAGTTTCCTCAAAGCACAGCTGTAGTAATAATGAAAAAATCGAATAGCTGGTACATGAATGGCTGTGGTTTGAAGCATTGGGATTGATGACCTCTGTTGTTTACTTTACTCTGTGTGATTGCATAGCCTTTTCTTATTCCCTCTTGGCACTGCAATCCATCCTTGCATCGCACTAAGCTATTTGCTCAATTTCTTGCACCATTGCATTTCATAAGTTAATTTTTCATTACGGAAAGGGAACGGATTTTCTTTTGAACATTATGAAGCTATTGTTTAATCACTGAAAGCAATTATACAGCTCCTTTGCTTTGTTATTGCAAAATACAAATGGCACCACTGATTCAGTCTCCCTGGTATCATGTTTTCTCTATGTGGTTCCACTATGTCTCCTCTAGCTTTATCTCCACTGCATCTTCAACATCTTCCCATTTGAAATACCCTGAACTTTTTGTTCTCTCCTGATGCAATCATCTCCCTTGTACATAACACTAATGAATTCATTTCATTGCTTTTTTTTATCCCTTTTTTTAAAATCAGATAGTCATATTTTTTTACATCACCTTCTATTTGAAATAATACAGTGTAAAGTGAATTTCATGTTCAAGGTGAGTTTGGAATATCAGTGTACATAAAAGAATACCTTATCTATTTCTATTTATTCTCCATCTCATTCTTAATGCAGCCTAACAATTACCTTTTCTGACTACCACTGCACAATGAGTACACTTCTTAATTGTGCTGTCCATAATGACTTGATGCTTTTCTTAAAATGTTAAAAGCAATCGAAAATCCAAATGAAAGTGCACAGAGTTAAGAAAGAATGAAGGATCTGAATACAAGATGTGGCCACATATTAAAATCCAATATATTCTTGGACTTCTTTGCACAATAATGTAGATTTTCTAGGTCATTCTAGAGTTTTCCACAATTTTTGTTAATCCTCACTAACCTTCACAACTTTCCATTTACTTTTTGTCACGCAACCATTTATCTCACCTGTGTCTGCCGAAAGAGTGTTATTACAGGCCATTATGAAAATATAATTTTTTTTACTTACAAATCCTACTCCTTGCCTAAATTATCAGGACCCTTTTTATGTGCAAAGCAAAAGTTCATCCATATATTTATTAACTTTTCTTTAAAAACTTTAATATAAAGTTCACAGGAAGGTTTTTTATTAGCTAACTAAATGACATATTTACATATTTTAACTTAAGGAATTTTAACAAAATTATCTGTTTGTCCCTTTGCTTGCAAACAGTCATTCTTACAGGAGACTTCAATGGTGACTAGATCAAATAGAATCTGCCTGTGAAAGCAGTTCTTATTTTGAAAAATGTTCTGCTGAAGCATCTTTTTTTTTCCTTATGTATGAAATTATGGAAGGTACATCTGATTATACAGACTGAAAAAAAGTCAGAAAAAATAATAGAAAAACTAGAAAATTAGATAAGTCCAGACTGTCAGGAGCAGATTGCTACAGGCTCAAGAAATGAGGAACCATGCAGTAGGAAGAGCAGGAGGACTGAAAGGGAAAAGCAGAAAAAGGTGTGGGTAGTGAGCAGCGATGCCATCAATGAAAACAAAGAAATGATTTGCAAAGAAAGCAGTCAGAAGCATCACAGTCTCTAGATTTATGACGTTTCTCCAGTAATAATGGTGGTTTAACTATCATAATATAGAGGATGATTCAAAAATGATGATGCTATGAAAAACCTTGGAGATGCTCAGTGGTCCGTCCCTATGCCTGTCTGGCGGAGAGCATGTTAGGGTTTTGCAAGAACAGAAAAACAGACGGATACAGCCATGTGGGATGTCCTCAACAAAGGCAAATAATCAAAGCTGAATCTCTTCAGAGATATTGGGTAAGAGGTTACCAAGACATGAGAAGAAGTGGCAAAAAGTAGAAATGGAAGTATATCTTAGCAAACACCTAAATTGGCTGTTAAATCAGGCAGACAGCATGTACTTGGCTATGCCTGTACTTAAATCTGGGCAGTGAAAGCAGTAGATATTAAAAATAAGTACAGAAGTGTTGTCAATCATGAAGAGGTTTATAATTTGTTTTACTTGGAGCCCTTCAGGGCCCATAAAACACAGACATGAAAATATTGTAATAATTTCTTATAAACAACTGAAAAAAATGTGTCAAGTATTATATATCAAAGATGTTTCCCACTGGAACTATAGGCAACTTTTTTTATAGCTGACAAGATGGAGGAACTTGATATTATTGATGTAGAAATAATCACTGGGGAACACAAAACAGATGCAATGAAGATTCATAAGACAGCAGTCTAGCAAAAATTAACTGCAAGTCTTTTCAGAAACAATGATGAAAATTTGTTATAATGATTCCACTGAACAGGAGAGAAGGAAGAGAAAAAGATTAAAACTGTGTAGATTTATGAAATAAAGACCATACAAAGTATATAGAATCATGGTGCTGCCAGCCACAAAGAAACCACTTTGCACTTTGCTGAAAAAGATATACAGTGCCATCAAGCTCAAGAAAAATGAACTTTTTCACCCTAGTCACTTTTGAGTTATTTCACATAACTTCATTGACGAAAGTGGAAGAATGAATAGCAACAACCATTCCCCCTAAGAAAGCAGATTTTTTTTCCCCAGAAATCTACTGAAAGTATAAATGAGCAATACCTGTAGAAGGCTCCAGACTTTATAGAATTGTTAGCAAGATAGGAATAGGTTATGATCCAAACAACAATGAAGAGTCTGGTCAAATGTCACCAGTGAAACTAGAAAAAGGTATGTCTTTATACTCATACACTCCAGGTTTCACTCAGAGTTCATTGGGTATCTGAACTCCTATGTGGACAATAGCTGACAGAAGTTGCTTCAGGAGATCTAGATTCCACAGACACATGACTCCCCAGTATGTCAATCAACAAAAGACTGATAACTGAATGAATTTTATAAGTAGCTGGTAGAAAAGTAAAATTACGGAAAGACACCATCAGTCTGAACCATACCACATTGTAGTAGAAACCTTAGGAATTTAATTCTATAGGCAGCATGAATGAAAACTACTGTAATAACTCCAGCAAATGAGGCAATTGCACCTTTTGAAGGAGAATTACTGAATACTGAAACCAATTATCATCAACATTATTCTATGCCTTTTACTAAGTGTGTTTTTGTGTGGATGACAACAACGGAGCAAACCTAAAGCCCAACGGAAGATAAAAATCTTTTTCTGTGAATTTTACTACCACTTAGGCAGAATTGATTTGGGATATTGAGATCCTGAGATGGCTACAACCACCTGATGCTGTGCAAGTGAGGATGTGAGTTTTCCTGGGATGTGCAAGGTTTCTTTGAAAAAAAGTTAGTTTTTTGGAATGGGTTGGAATTTTTGGGTGTTTGTTTGACCTTTTGTTTGGTTTCCTGAGAAAATTCAAGGACAAAGGGAAAAGATGTGAGCCTAGAATCACTTTCCCTTTTGTTTGGTTTCCTGAGAAAATTCAAGGACAAAGGGAAAAGATGTGAGCCTAGAATCACTTTCCTGAAATTTTTTCAAAGCAGCAACCTGAACAAATTAATATGACTAGCCCAGCTCATTTAGAAATTCAACAGCGTTGAGACTGGCTTTCTCAAATCAGATGAAGCAATTATGGAACAAAAATATGAAAGTGCTGGCTGCAAATAGAAAATTAGAAACTGCCAGGGTTACAGTTGTTTTCAAAAAGCCTCCTTTGCAGGATCAGTGGACAAAATAAGGTAGAATAAATTTTTAAAGTATGATTTTACAGAATCACAAAGGGGAAAATTAAACTTATTTTCAATCTCTAAGACTAACATTCATAATTTTTGACTACTTCAATTTATGTGAATGCAGAGGCTTGGTGCATAATTTCTCCATTATGAAAAAAAAAGAACTGGCAATCTACCTGAAGCAATTGAGAAATGTTTTACTTATATTTCATTATGTGGATTTGAAACCTTAAATTTCTGAAATAAACTGCCTTTTAACTAAGATTTTTAATTTCATGAACTTGTAGCATGAAGGCTTTTTCTTGGATGGCACAGGGTGGATTTTTCTGTAACACACTAACAGCAAAAATGTGTAGTAACTGTTTAAGTTAAAATCCCAAAGGCAGCAGAAATAGAATTGCGGAGCCTTGTGTTAAACATGGAGAGTAATGGAGAAAGGAAGTCCAGCCTGATATTTCTCATTGCCTTGAAGCCAGTACAATTTTTTGGTACATGCCCCAGTAGGGGACATATGAGTGTTGCAGGTGCAGTGTAGTCTTTGCCTTGGAATAATGATGTTGTTTAATTATTTTGGCCAGCTGTCAAATTTTCTTAGGAATTGCCAGTGAAAAACAATATACATGGTTTATAAATTATTAAAGTCTGTTGAACTGAAAACAGAATTTCATGTGAATTGTAATGTTAAGGATTCTGGAATAAAAGTTTCATTAATTTCTTATTACAGAAGTTATCAGCAAACTCCTAAATCCCTCTGACTTCTATACTACAGAGTGCACATATATGTGTGGATATTCAGTCTCTTCTTTGTGGCAACTGCTATTTTGTAGTTTGCTCTTTCTGGGGGAAAAAGTCGTATTTAAGTTTCTAACCAACTGGAAACTATACAACGATAATATAATTGTTTATACACTTCTATTTCTGTTTGTATTTTTTTTTATTATGAAGCTAATATAATTAATTCAAAATAATTTTTTCACACTTCTAATAAGAATTTTCACATAGCCAATACAGTCAGTTACGGAAGAAGTGTGACTAATTGAAGTCACTACTCTGTACTACTAATTTAGTTATTAATAACTGCTGATGAAGCAACATATGTAAGAATTAAGTTCAGAAAATAACAGAAAAAAAATTAGTGCTTTTGAACTCAATGCACAGTGATGTCCTGCCAGATCCTATGTTGGTATTTGGAGGAGGAAGCTCTGGAACCAGATAGCTGGAACAACCAGGACTTTTAGTCCAAACTCAAGCACTGAAATAAAGATACAGACAGCAGGGAGGCCCTATTTTGTTAAAAGTCAGCCAAATAGAGGCAGAAAAAGGATCAGCAGACATTGCCACAGTAAGTATAGTTACACAGCCTTGAGAAAAATGCCTGAAGAAAAACTTGAGTAAAAGAGGCAAACATGGAAATCTTGAATAAATAAATCACTCCTTGTTTTTATTTCCTTTTGTTTCTAGAAAACATTTGCATGAAGTCATTGGCACAAGCTTGTTTACAAAGAAACACCTGATTTTTTAATATTTTTCTTCCTGTTATAAACCCACAAATCTTTATAAAATCAGAAAAGTTTTAATTGTTTTTTAACCTTTTAACTTTTAACTTATTTAAAAGTAGTAAAGCTTACTTTTCAGAACGTGGCATTGGAGAAGTTTGCACCCTAAAAGGATGATAAGGCCTTCAGAAAATTTAATATATAAAAGCTATCATTTGGTATTATGGGATGACTTGCTAAAATTGCCAGGCTTATATTACTTTTAATATTAGGTGTCCTTTTTCATATGTTATTGTCTCACAGTTTAGACTATACTGAAGAGGGAAAATTAGTCAGGGACAGTCCATTTCTACAGATCTCAGCACAGTCTTAGAATACCTTTGTTACAACAGCAGAATTAATTGCTTAAAAGCAACTGTAGTACACACTTTATTTTAGCTAATATTTTGACTTGACAAAAACATTACGAAGAAGGCCTTTTGCAGTATCAAAGAAAAGCTACAAGTGATCAAGTCTTTTCAAAACGAATCCCAATATGTTGCTGTTAGTTTCACTCCACAAAAACACATTTCAAGCTCTCTCTGAATTTTCTCCCTGCTCTAGCAGAACACTTGATGACTCCATTCCCTTGCATTAGGCCGAGTTAGCTCTGATTAATATTTTGCAACAGTGTTTACCAGCCAAGTAAATGCACTGGTTTCATTTGTACATATGAAGTGTATTAATCCATAAGGTACTTAAGAAATTGTCTGATGCAAAGTGGATTATTAGTGGCATTGTTGATGAGGAGTCCACAGAGTGCTGCAGTTACCTGCATCTTAGTAGTTTCAAAATGTTTTCTAATATTTACAAATCTAATGCTGTTTAAGGTTAGGGATAATTTTGCTTTTATTCTATATATCCACTTTTTATTACCACCTTTTTTAAATATAAACTGTGATATAAAGGAAGATTTGTATCCCACCTCTTTTTATCCTCGACTTGTATTACTTTGTCATATTTTCCAGACTTCCTGTTTTGCAATCCTTTTCTTGACTTAGCTCAGCCTTGTCTCTTGTTACTCAGTACTCAGGTTAAAGGACAGTTGAGGTGAGTAAAGCTGAGTAACTGCTGGTGTCCTGCAGACCATTTTCCTCTAATAGAGCTCAGAGTCTTTGTTTCCTCAATGGTATCCCTTTCCTGCATATAATTCCATTTGTAGTCCATCCTTCACCCCAAAATCCTTTTGTGCCCAATCAGTACTAGTTAACCATGAATACCTTATTTAACAAATCAAGAGATGAGAAAGTCCCAGCAGAGACAAATGTGTCAGCCAGGACTAAACCAGTAATGGCAGATACGTCTGGTGTCTCACAAGTCTCCTTGGCTTTTAACACGGAGTCTAAATCTGATAAATCTCTTTTTGAAGTAAATCCCTAAATGATCCTGAATTACTTTAAAATGAATCATATAAAATGTTCTCTGAAAGAAAGTTAATGTACATGTACCTGCATATACATTTTAGCAGAGAATAATTAGATGCTGGAAAAAGAAAAGGCACTCATTGGCAGCACAGCATACACAAATTGCCATTTTCCCCAGACTTGCAAAGCTCTTCTATTCAAATAGAATTGAAGGCTTTATCAGAGTAAAACTGAATTTAGATTACAGTAGCCAGCTAGAAGTGGTTTACATGTAAATGAGAACCTAAGAAATTGAAAGATTTCCGACAATTTCTCCCTAGGTCGGAGTTTATTCCTCCTCCTTTCTTTATCTTAGTTTTCAAATTAATATTGCAGTGCATTTGGAAGCAGGATTTTTCAGCAGTCTCTTTCTCTTTCAATATAAATCACATTTCTTCTTTTATAGCTATACAATAGACAGGTAGGATTAACCCTGGGAAAGCAAGGCAATGCACACTTATTGAAAAACCTTGCAAAGTGGGAACAGCTTAGAGGATCACAGGTCCAAGATAATAGGAGAGGATGAAGATGCCTTAGATAAGGTTATCACATTCAGTGTAGATTTTCCTGGTTAGAAATACCTCTACAAAAGCAATTCTGTGGGCTAACACATAGCCCAGCACTCTGAAGAGCTGTAGGCAGCACATACACTCAGTAGATTGATCTGTGCATATCTAATATACGTGACTGGCATCTCTTGGATTTGCTGTGAAAGGCAGCCAGGAGGAAAGAAAGAGTGAAAGAGTTTAGCCCTGGCAAGGGGGGCACATGTTCCCGATCACACCATAGCAGTGTTCTTGTGTTGTTAGCCCTTTTTTTCACCTGTATTACTTCATTCATATCTGAATGTACGGAATTCAGTTCCTCTGCTGACATTGTGTAAAACTAGAGGAGCTGAAATTGTGGTTTTGTGGAAAGGGTCACAGGATTATCTGTAGGAAAGAATAAGGAAGACATGAGGATTGCTTGTAACTGGAACACAATGAAGAAAAATGTGTTAATTTAGGTAAAAAAAAAAAAGTCTTGATCTTCCTACTTCATTAATTCAAACCATTAGGTCTTGGTGAACTATGTGAGAGTATGTGTCTTGTAAAGAACACGTGAAAGTGGTTCTGTGGGATCAGACCAAAGATTCCTCCAGCCAGTACCAGGTTCCTAATAAGGGGTTTGATACACAACAGGTTGGCAAGGTTAAAATTAAAAACATACAAATTTGCCCCTGAAAACCAAATATTTCTTCTTATGCATGTTGATACGGTAGTCAATAGCTTACTCTTTCAATCAAATCCTGAATTTTGGTCCCTAAAGATGTATTATGCGATGTTATATAATTACTGCATCTATATTTTTCAAGTAGATTGTTATTGATTCTTTAGCATCATAACATTGCTTGGTGCTGTGATTTATATCGCATATGTGTAAGAAAACTGGCACCACATGTGTCAATGCATGCCCAGAGGTGTCATCCACTGCGTTTCTGCAATGGAAAAGTGGAAAAGAGATACCATCTCTCTATAAAGATAATGATACTTACATATTACCTTTCTCTTAAAAATGAATCTTTACTGGCACGAGTTTGCTCAGCATTGGCAGTTTTCATAAGCAGTTACATAGGAAATAGTTTCAGCAGGAGGCTAACGGGCTTGCTTTGCCCTCTGTCCCTGCTACAAATGGACCCTCCAGGAAGTTTCCAGAGCCGAGATTATCAAGGTCTGTGAACAAGGGATAGTTGCTTTTTGCTGCCTCTTTGGCTGCTGCACTTATTAAAAATAAAAACTGTGAGAGTGCAATCAGAATTTAAGACCAACATTTCCTCTTCCTTAAGAAGTGATTCCATTTTAGGAATAAAATCTCCAGTCATGGCATATTAATGATGATGCTCCAACTCTTATTGGTTTACCCATGACAAATGAGGCAGAATACAGAAAACCTTTCACAATTCAATTTTTTTTCTAGTTTATTGGAATGGCTTTACTCCTCCATCCTTTCCCCTGGCCTCCTCTTCTATCTGTTTTGTTAAATTTTTAGGTGCATGTGGCAGCGGGGTGCTTGTACCACTTAATTTCCCACAGCATTGAGAGCATCCCACAGTTAAGGCACTCTCACCCAGTGCAACCACAGAACCAGCTGTGTCTCCCTCACCCTCCAGCCTCACCGTGGCAGAAAAATACCCTGAAGCAGGGTGACTGTGGAGGCAGGGTAGAATTTACCCCAATGTGCTGTTCAGCCATTTCATGGTGCTGAGCACCCGCCCACACCCAGCACATCCTGACCAAAGCCATGCTGTCTGATGTAAATCCTGGAGGATCACCCAGTCTGATAACAGCACCAGCTCCTAAGCATCCCTTGTGATGCTCTGAGGGTGCTGGAAGTAGAGGATGCTCAGCACTTGCCTGGGTGGAAAAAGCAGATATTTTAACATAAAATGCAATTGATACAGGGCTCAGGGTTCAGAGGAAAGAGCCTAAAATAAATCATGGCCTGGGGAAAGAATATATCAAGGAAGTATTAAAATTTGTAAATTTCAAATGTATTTAAGGATTCCAGCTCAGTATTTCCACTCTTTTCTGATGCTTCTACTGCATATACCCTATTAAAGAGCTGGCCAGATAATTAAATTTTTTTCCTTCCCTGACTCTTTGCAGTCTGTTCCTGCCACAATGTCTGAATTTGCCTTAGCTGCTTTTCGTTAGTTTGGCAAGTTAGAAACTGATCAGAATATTAAATATTTAGAAAACTTGATTTGGGAAGTGCTCTGGCAAAAAAGTGTTCTGGTCTCTTCCTACAAAGTCTCACCTCAAAAGGGTGCTATTTATAAGAGCATTCATTCACAGTTTCCAGGAGTTTTCTAGTTCAAAAGGACAAAGAGCCATGTGGGATGTCATATTGCTTGGCTTCCTACTATTCTGTTGATGTAGCTCTGTTACAGTGTTCTTTTGCAGATCCCATCTGTGAGGATGACATATACAGCCCACGTAGGAGTATGGGTCATTTTTTTTAAAGGACAAGTGCTATCATAACTGCATGCAGTTTCTCTTTTCTGACACTCAGACATAAACCCTCGTGCAAAAATTGGGTCTTTTGAGACAGTCTGGGAAGAAAGGCAGGGGGTGTGTATGTGTGCCTATGTGTTTCCCGTGTATGTGTATTTAACTGTGTATTTTTCTTTATCAGTTGTCCTTCTTTCCACTTTATAAAGCATGGAAATTGGATTTGGTTTCTTTTTGCCACAGGAGGATGGTGGCATAGAGCCACTTTCCAGTCTGCCCTACATTTTCCCATGTTATCCTGCAGGCCAGCTCCCACAACAGTTTCTCACCCACAGGCACTGTCCTTCACAGCTCTTCAGTCTGTCCTCGGCCCAACACCATCCAGTCACCTTCTCTTCCCTCTCAATATGTGTTTGATTGCCACACCCCTCTCCATGGATTTTTGTTTTCAGTCAGGCTTCTCTCATTCTTCAACATATGCTTCATAACTTTCCCAGCTGTTGTTTTTCTTTTTCTTTTTCAGACATTTTCTTTCTCTTCTTGGTTTCCCTACTCAGCCCTACCCAGGATTCTCATTTGAGTATGTCATCCTTCTGTCATTCATATGGACTACAATTGCCTTCCCAAATATGGCTTCCAAAATAAACGGTACTAACTGAATTAAGTTGATGCCTGCAAGTAAATTAAAACATTTCAAGATGGAGCTCCTTTTTGTCTTCTTTGACCAACATTTAATTTGCACATCTGATACTCCTCAAAATGAGTATTCTGCTTATGCTATGCTGCTTTCCCCTACTACCCTGAATTCTGCTACCATTTCAGTGTAGCTCAGTAATGTAATATGAATTATTTTTTACTGCAGAGTGCTTCTAGGCTATTTATTGGTCAATGCAATGCTTGAACCACATTGTCAATCTGCATTACTGTAAGCATCTCCCAGCACAGAATCACTACCTCCTAACCAAACCCAAAGACTTGATTTGTAAAAGTCATTCTGGTGTTAGGGTTGGCTGTACTTCAGCTGTAATCTCTCATGACAAACAGCCACGAGGCTGAGTTATTGCTACAGATTGCCTGTGACTATAAATCCATCTATAAATGTTTATTCCTTCATAATCTATTAAGCATCTGAGATTGTATTTGAAACATATTGGGACAATCAGCACTTGAGACATATTCATTTATACCAACAGGATCAGATGATTATAATATTCTTGTAATTACACCACTTTGAGCATTCTCAGCAGGGATGTAATTGTTTTTTATCACAATATTTAAAATATGTATAGCTTTTGGTTTACCACCAGGTCAGAGTATTTCCTTTCCCTTTAGTCTATCTTAATACACTTTCCTACGTATTGGTAAGTATCTGGCATTTGAGATTCCTTGGTTAATAAAAGACATTTTATGGCTAGCAGTTGACTTGGATTATATGTTATGAAAAAAGTAGCAGGTTTTTTCTGTCTGACTCTGAATTTTTGGAGCTATGTGGCAGCTTCTAAGGCACAGACATGAAAACAGAAATTAATTACCATCTTACTGCAAAAGACTATGGGAAATTTTCTGCCCTCTACCCCAAGCCCCTGTCTGCAGAGAATTGTGATTGGAGTCCTTCTGCTGGCTCTCTACAGAGAAATAAATTTTCCTCTGGCTGAACAACCTTGAAAGAAATATTTTTGCTTGGAAAATTAATGAATACCCTCTGCTGACCTACTTGTTCACCTGAAGTTCCATCTCCTTGGTGTATAAGCAGCATTGTACTAGAAGAGAGTAGCAGACCTAGGAACAGCTGTGGAACTTACTGAAGTCTTTCCTCAATCCAACAGCTGAGAAGGCCTTCCTACCTAACTTCTTTAAAAGCTTCAGTTCCACTACAGGTACATCAGAGGAGGGAGGTCTTAGGTTTGGTGAGGCTGATTAAATGAAAAAGTATGAGAAGGCGTATTCATAATCCACCATATGGAGCGTTGTTTTTCATGTGAATTCCTGGTTCAGGTCTCATCAAAACTGTATGTATGCATTTGTTTGTTTTACAAACTGGGATTTTTTATAATGCAAAATATTTTGTTAAAAAAATTCATTGTATGATCAGTTTGACATCCTTATCTGTCTTTATTGCTCCACAATTTGCATTCAAAAATAAGGTGCTCTGTAAGCAATGGTGTAAATAAAGCGTTTGTGGGTTTCAAGTGAATTCACACATTGAGTACTGATCAAAGTGAACAATGGCCCTCCCCTGTGCTAGTCTACAGTAATACAGATCAACATTTTTCCTCTCCCTCACTGTGGAACTTATCTGATCTCTTTTTCTATCCATTTGCTCATTCTCATTTATTCAATATTGAATGAATGAAAATGAAGGTATTGAATATGTGATTAACACTAACCAATAGATCCAAAATTTACTATGCAGGACTCAGAGAGAAAGTGATGACAACACCTCTAAGAAACCTGTCTAAAAAACATAGCAAAATCAGACCAAGGCAGCACATGCTAAATTAATGGAACTCTGGCACCATGATAGATCTCGGCTAATAATTTGGCAATTAGAATTATCATCCCTTGTGGCTGTTTTTTTTCCCAGTCATGAAGGACGTTTTGGTCAAAACAATCGTCATTATATTTTTTAACTATGTGAAAATAAAAATAAAATTCGTTCCAGTGAACTTTGCAGATGTCATGAAACCCTTGGCATGATAATTGATAAGGAAGACAGGTTTAGCTCTGCACAAGAACGTGAATCACATGCTAGACTATGCCCACACTATGGATGAGAATGTATGACACATTTACCAGTGGTGTTTGTATTTTAGGAAACAGTGACTTGAAAGCAAATTTGAGCTGAACATGAGCTAAAAATGTGATAGAGTAGCTAAGAACACAGTGACAATCATATCTAAAAGGAAGGAACTACTGAAGAGAAAAGTGTTACCACTTGATAATTTATTGGTGAAAATTTTTATTCGGTTCATGCACCTGCACATTAGCAACAACACTAAAATGATAGGAAGGGTCCAGAAAAAAATGATGGAGAGTGTTTGAAACCTGGAAAATCTTCCCAATTCTGAGAATAATGAAGTTAAAACTATTCAAGCTTCAGTAGCTTAAATATATTGTGATACATTAAGCTAGCAGAATACTTCACAGAACATAATCTTTGCTGTGCTGGCTGCCCGTGTGTCCTTTATCTTGTGGGCAACACAAGGTTGTTTTGTCCGCGAGGAAAAGGGGGTTAGCTGTTTTACATTCACCATGGCTAAAGGTGAACACAAGAACCTCTGCTGTAGAGTAGCTAATGTACTATCTCCTTGTTGCCTGACCGTGACCTGCCCTACGGTGACGCATCCCTCGTGAACTTAAAAATAGGTTAAATGTGACACAGTAAGGACACAACAGTACAAACATGGGAAGCTGTCATATTTTTGTGATACATTTAAAGTAACATGATCCAGCAGCTGGAAACTGGAGCTGGAAACACTGAGACCAGAAACTAAAATCTAGTTTTCTACAGATGTTAGATCTATCAGTTACGTTCTTGAGGCTGAAATTACAAAGGTTTCTAAAAACTCCCATTAAAATTTCATCTTCGATACAGGGCATACCTTAGAAACATCTTGGATCTGATTTGTCCAAGAAGTCACATTGCAAAAATAATTACACTTCCTTTTAAGAATCAGCATGTTTAAAAGCATAGAAAGTTTCAAGGTTTCTTCTGCCTCCTTGACATGCGATCCCAACAGCAACCATACTCCAGGGAGCATACATGGTAGGAATGTCTGGACTGAAAATCAATGTATGGATTATAGCTATACTGATTTTAAATGACACTTTATAAACTATAATTTCTTTACAACTTACCCCTTATAAATTAGGATTAGATCATATAGAAAGAGAAGGCACAGACAGTGGCAAATGAGATTAAAGTTAGGAAAGGCATGCTGAAGAGTGAGCTCTTCCTCTTGCATGCCAACAACACGGCTGATTCCATCAGCATTCAGCTGAAATGTGAACTTGTGGGCATCTTGCCATCGCTGAAGACCCATCTATAGAAAGCTTGCCCAAGATACATTTATATAAGGTGTACACAATACCTGTTTGAAGGTTTTTTGGTGAAATTTATGTTTCTTCTGGTCAATAACCTGCTTCCATGCTGCTTAGTAGGACATTGCACTCACCATTTCCTTCCCCTTAATAGCTTTCTCTCTTGTTGATGCTTTTAGATAGCAAAAAAGGAAGAGGACATTCATTTACTTACAGTCCAAATCCTGTACCATATCCCTGTTGCATTTGGAGTGCTACAAAAGCCCACAGAAGAAACACTTGCCATCTGAATCCACAGAAGAGATGAGCTTCAGTGGCTGAACTGAGGTAGAGTGTGCACATGATTTTTTATTTCACTAAGGAGTCTTAGGAAAGTACATCCTATGCTATTTGCCTCAGTTTTCTTCTTTGAAGGTTAAAACTATATTTTCAGAAACATGCAGGGTCACTTTGGTTTTTGCACACACAGACATATACACACACACGGATGCATATTAAACAACATACAGAAAATTTGAGTCAAAATCTGACAAGAATTATTATTCTGTCAAAATCTTATTGCAGAAATTTTAGACAGCAGCACTCTCAGCTTTCCAAAAGCAGGACCTGATGCACAAGGTTAATCACAAAGATTCATTTTGTTGAGGGATCAGAAACCCAGAGCTGGCTCTATATAATACCTAAATCCCTTAATGCAACCAGCAGAGCCACCGTGCTTCTGTCCTCTAAAGCTGATGCTTTCTATTAATTCCAGATACCTGTGCATTCATCTTTCTTTTCAGGCCAGTTGCTAACAGAAGAGTTTTGTGGTTTGAGAGAAAGGTAAATTTGCAGTTCAGAAAGACAGGAGATAAACTGCTGGCTTCTTTGCAGTTAATAGGATATTTCTTACTGCCTTCAGATCAGAATTTCACCAAACACATTTGATTATGCAAAGTTACACTTCTGTATCCTTTTCTGTACATTTATTCACATGCAAATGAAAATCAGAAACACTTCTGAACTCTGATTTCACATGGAGATGAAAGGTTTTCCCAGGAAACAAGTAACATGAAAAATTACAGGCATATGTATATTGTTCTCTAATAATTTCTATGATATAAATTTAAAGCTAAAATCTACTGACTCCTAAGGATAAGACACTTTCATCAAAAACTTTAGACCATGGCAAGACAAAATGCTACCTGGAAATCATCAGAACTAATGATACTTAAAACTGAATCTGAATTTTTTTCTTTTGTATGATTTTTATCAAGATTCAGCAGAACACGTGGTAACCCTACAGGTGATTACACTTTTCCATCTCGCCATGAAGGCAGGGAAAGTGGAATTAAATGACTTTTGAAGAAGAGGACAATGTGAACATGGTATTCCTGGACTATCCCGTTTTCTCTGTATCACTTCAAATAGGTAGTGAAAGCTGACTAATCACATTAACATTTAAGGACACTATCTTATAATAATGGCTGGGAGATATCTCTGTTCATGTCACTCTGTAAAGAAATGACCTGAACAGAAAATATGCTTTGTGTGAATCTCCCATTTATTGGACTAATAATGTGCAATAACTGGAGTGTGTAGAAATCACAATGCAGAGGTGGAAACAGTTTGTGGAAATATAGTAGAGGCTGCAATTCCCAAAATGGTTCAAAAAAACAAAAAAAGGTCTGTCAGAAAGTCTCAAGGCAGAATAAATATTGTTTCTTCTGCACCAGGAGAGCTACAAGAACGTCCATATTCTTTGAGACATTTGCTTCCTGTCAACCTGTTTGGTTGGTCTATGACAGAGCAGAAGCAATTTTATAATAGACATTAATGTATTTATAGCAAAAGATATTATCTGGCTTAAATTTGGAAATATTTCATTAAAAAAACCCAAAGGTGAGCTACTTATATGACACACTGATATACCCTTATCTTTCAATGGTCTTATGTCCTAATAATGATGAATGACAGGTGATCAGATGAGATGGAAGCTATAGTGAAATGTATATGTGGTTACAAAGCCTTTACTGAAAATGGCCTTGCTGCTTCAAGGATGGCCACAAATATTCCATTACAAGTTGAGTGTGAGTTTGTGTAAAAAGATAAGGACACTATCTACATTTACCTACTCTGATCCCAGTTGGCTGCAAAAAGCAGAAGAATCTTCCTGCCACAGTGGTCACGATTTTCCAGTACTCCTGGAAACCCATCTGTCAGAGCTCGTTTGATTCCTGGATCATCGGCCTTGAAGTTTTTGAACATATCCAGATTTAACTGGCGATATTGGAAATACTGAGCCAACAATCTGAAAGCCTCAGTTTGGTGAAACTTTCTGGCTCGGAGAAATCTCAAGATGAAGGCATCATCTGTACGTAAAAACCCAATGTCAGGCCTCGTGATGATCATGTCCCTGACTTGCTGGATATCCTGATGCAAAATGTCTGGGTTTTCATTCAGTTCCAGGCGGGCTTTCTCTATAGTCTCTGGACTAAGTCCAGCTTGTAAATGGGTCATCTCTGCAAAAACCTCTCTTCCAAATCCTTAACTTCAGATATTTTAGTAGAAGGGCTGATCCCATTCAACTGATGGTCTGCTGTGAGTGTGAGCCATTCAGATGCTTTTTGCTGTCAAGCTGATATTTAACAAATGAAAGCAAAGTGCTTTTCTTATTCTTGAAGGAAGAGTAACAGGCAATTCACATGTAGTATAATCCATCCAAAGGAAAGTGTTGTTTATTCCATCACTTACTAAAAGAAAAAGAAAATATGAAAAAGAAAGATTAAATACGTGTATAAAGCTTGTAGGAATGCATTTCTGAAATTATATAGCCATAAAATTTCTGTGTGCTTCATATATATGAGGATACCAGTCAAATAATTTCAGAATAGGTGCATTTGAGATAAGGCAGTCTTGAATGTATGTATTCAGGCTTTCAGAAAAGCCATTTGATTTATTGACAATTAATATTAAACTGTATCAAATTGCTATTAAAATACACTTCACAAAGTTGTATTACAGAAGTATGGGAATTGCAGCATCACATAATTTCAAGCCAAGGATGATAAAAGCACAAGTAATAGTAATTTTTTCCCCTTTGAGAGGAGCAATATTTCAGCCTCATCAGTACACAGATTTACCCTCATCATACTAAGTAGAATAACTGTTTGATTTGGTTTTATCACCTGTACTATCAGCTTGTAGCTTTCCTTGAATAAGGCCTGAACTCACTGTAAAACTGATTTTAAAAAAAAACAAAACTCCACCAACACCAGGGATAATTTCTACTTTGTAGAATCTCACTGAAAATATTTCCCATTGAGACTTAATATGTCTTCATGGGAAACTTGCCATGAATAAGGTGTTTGATGTATCTAATCTGAGAGGGTTGGTGTTTTAGTTGAAAAGAGATGTATTTTATTCAAAATTCCTTTTTTTCCAGTATATTGTAGCTTTCCTGAATACCCACTTCTAAATTTCATTTTCATTTCCATACTTTACCTAGAATTTGTTTTTACAAGTGTTAGAAAAAGATCTGCTTAAGCTGTTATGTATGAGCAAAATGGTACAGTGAATCTCTTATATTTCAGTGACATAATTAGCAAGAGGCTGTCATCAAAGTCTGTGTAGTTACACTTGTGTGAAATAAGATCAAGGTCTGTTCCAATGTGATACGTGTGTGAGGAGAGATCAAGATCCATACAGTTTTTCAGGCATCACAGAAACAGACAAACAAACAACCCCCCCCCCCCCCCACTGCTTAACTGATCTCTCTTTCTAATTTCTGAAAAAAATATTAGTTTTAGAAATTTAAAGGAAATCCCTCAGTAAAAGACATATTTTTTGTATTTGAAGAAAGCTGTTTGGAAATTATGAATTATTTATAGTAAAACAACCATTTCATTCAGCTACTCCCCTGAGTTCAGCATTCTCAGATCAAACAAAGGGGAGAGCAGCAGCCAAAGCATTTCTTGGTCCAGGATTTGCTCAAAGTTACACTACAGGACTTGGAAGTCAATCAGCCCAAGGGATGCCTCAGTTCCCAGCTTTGTGACCTTACACGTTATTGATAATAACTACATTTTAGGTGCCAGAGCTGCAGCCCCAGGATGAGATATCAAAATTTAAATACATAGAGTTTCTGCATATTTGCGTAAAGGACATTTGTGGGAGATAAGCTTTGCATTTAACAGCAATATGAATTGGAATATTCTGTGGGTGACACAAAGGAGAGTTTATTAAGCATCCTCTTTCTGTGTTCACTGTGGAGCTGGAGTTGAAAAGACTACCTGCAGGGCAGAGTATCTGGTGACTGATCAGCCTGGGAAAACTTGAGGAAAGGCAGAGCTGGGAGAAAAGAAGCCTTTGAAAAGGCACTATGGAGTGCAAATGACTCCAGAAAAACAAGTCTTCAGGTTCTGAGAGGTATTATATGGGTACAGGCTATTCAATTCTTGAGGAAATGAGAGCTGAATTAAAGGCAAATTCCTCATATAAAAATAAAGTAACAGCTATTTGCTTTACTCTTGCCTTTATTAGACTAAATTAGAATAAATCCTATGGTATCAACTGAATTCCACTAATGTGAAATTCCAGTAAGCCATTGAGAAACAAGGCCAATAGTTTGTGGCTGAGATCTCAAATTAATGCTTACATTAGCATTTTCTTGCGTAAATCATGGGTTTAGTTACAATTGCCTCCACGAGCTGCTTAGGGGTGCTAGGTGTATTTTAGTGTGACACTGTTATTGGCGGACAGTGGTGCAAGGATTGGTCCCTCCCTAGTTTTAACAGCAAGTGGTAGAATAAGAAAAGTGTTCTCAAGGGTGCTCAGCAGAGAGCTGGAAGCAAGGCACTTATCTGGCATCTGCACTATCTCTGGCTCAGGGCCCAGTAAGAAATACAACACCTTTAGCATTCCTGTGGCTTAGAATCAGAAAATCATGGAATCACAGGATGGTTTGGGTTGGAAGGGACCTTTGAAGATCATCTGGTTCAACCTCCCTGTAATGGGCAGGGACATCTTTCACTGGATCAGGTTGTTCAAAGTCCCATTCCACCTGGCCTTGAACACATTTAGTCTTTGAGCATTCACAACTTCTCTGGGAAACTTATTCCAGAGCTTCACCACACCCATCATAAAAAAATTTATTCTTTATTTCGAATCTGAATCTGTCTTCTTTCAGTTTAAAAATGTTAGTCCTTGTCGTATTACTACAGGCCCCAGTAAAAAGTCTCTGACCATTTTTCTTATAAGCCGCCTCTAGGTACTGGAAGGCTGCTGTAAGGTCTCCCTGAAACCTCCTCTTTTCCAGGCTGAACCACCCCAGCTCTCTCAGCCTGTCTTCATAAGAGAGGTGCACCAGCCCTCTGATCATTTTTGCTGCCCTTCTCTGGACCTGTTCTAAAATGTCCACGGACTAGCGGCAGATAACAGTGACACACACACACAACCCCCATGGTTCATCCATTTTCTTGGAGTTTATGGGTGTAAAACTGTCCCTTCCTCTGCTCCTTTTCTGTCTCCCTCCTTCACCAAAATGCTTCTCTGGCAATAAGGCAAATTCTTGAAAGGTCAACTGCAGTCTGCTCCAGAACAAAATGAGATTTGACCAAGGTGATAAAGTCTGGCCTTTCTTATTGGATCCCCCAACTATTTATGGTCAAAAATTATTCCACTAATTTTTATTAAGGTTTCCAACTATTTTTAATTAATTTAAATGCCCAGGTTTATCCCAAGGTGAGGGATATACCATCCTTTCCTGTCAGATGTTATTGCCAAAAAGCAACTTACAAATACTCAGTCTAGCAGAAGATCTGTTTTTGAACGCATTTCAGAGTTTTCTGATAGCGAGCAGAGCTATAACCATGGATTACAGTTATCTATAGATTATCCTGATTATCACCCAGAACAGACTGCACTAGAATACTTTATTGGTGTGAAGTTATATATTGCAAAATAATCTGAAGTATATATGAACAATTTTGTCACTGTTGGAATCATGGGGCAGATCATGAGGTTAGCAATTCACAGCAGCACCGTGGCCTTCAAGGAGTCTGATACACGTCAGTGAATGATTTGGTTCTCCCACTGCTAACCTTGACAACAAATTTAGTGCTCCATAGCTACCCAGTTTAATTGTCACTGTGCTTCCTCAAATGGCTCTGATTTATTCTGATTCCCAAGATATAACAGAAGCTTCATCTCCATTTTCACCCCCTCCCACACATGGCAATTTCTCTGTCTCTTCCGGTGTTGTGTACAGCTCTGATCCATCTGCCAGTTTTTCAGATGTTTACATCTTGTGTTTGGTTCAGGGTTGCTTTTCTTCCAAATGAAGGTACTGGCCTTCTTTCCCTATTTTGAATATCGTTGCTGCGTGTTGGCACACTAGACTCTGTTATAGTCTCAACAGCTGTTTTTCTGTCTTGTGACTCTTTGTTCCCAAAGGACTATTTGCTCTCCTGATGTCTTTTCACAGCCACTTATAATAAATCATCCCTCCAAAGGAACAAAATCCAGCTTTAAATGAAAAAAAAAAAAATTTACAGAGATTTGAAACACAACACACTAATACCAAAACAAGGAGGGAAATTTTCACCAAAATCATGGTGTCACATACAATTTTGGCTAATTCATTTTCAGCCCCAACAAGAGAATGACAAGGGACAGAGAGTGTTCAGGATGGGTAACGTACTGAAAGTGGGATACATTTTTCAGACAAGCAGCTCATATTTTCACATGATCCTCAAAAAAAAAAAGGTTAATAAAAAAATGTACAGTAATGTTTTCTATACACACTAAAAAGAAAATAATAAATTATGGAAGTGTACAAAACACTTTCTATTCAAAGATTTTAATTGCTTTACTGCTCTCTCTTCAGTGACATCTTCTGGGTCAGCATTCAAGCCCTATTTGCACTACATGCCCTGGAAACTTGGCCAAAACCTGCCCTCACTGATGATGGCACTTCTCCGGATCATTTTGTTCCTGCCTACTTAGCTGTCCCTGCAACACCTCTTGCTTCTTTAAGCACCTCACATCCATTTGGCCCTTTCCATCCAATTCATTTCCAGAAAGATTTTAGTTGTCTCTTTATCTACCAGACTTTATCCATTCAGTCCAGAGCTGTATGTCATGTGAAATTTCACTACCACAGTTTTCAAATTGAGAAGACACTAACTAGACACTTAATACCTCACCTGGTATTAAGAGGCATCCTGCTAAGGTTTGGCTCATTATATAATTCCTAACTCCTAGCATTCATACAGATATTAGCTGCTAAAATCATGCCAGAGAGGAAGGGAGTGGGCAGAGAGGGAGGGAAAATGGTAATCTAGAATGATTTTATCTCAGAGTGTGGGTGTCATCTCATTAAATTTATTTTTGAAAAATATTTTGATGTTAATTCTGGAAAACCTCTTAGGGCTATGTTCTGCTTAGCAGGAGTTGCTCCATAAGGACAAGGGAGAATGAATCCATACCTATACTTATAGGAATGGTTCCTATGGCACTTTGTGGTCTTCTGATACCTTAGTAGAAACCTGCACTGGAAACGGAGTAGTCAAACATAGAAAAGGACCTATTCCAGCTCCATGAACTAATTTTAAATGAACAATGAGAAAAACTGGCTCTCTTTAGTCCTTATCTGTGAGACCGTGGCATCTTCCACAGACTGGGGGGAGAAGCATGGCCCTGAGTGATTTGCCTGAGATCGCAGAGGACACATTACATAGAGCTGGGAACAGATCATGTGTCTCCTGAGCCACACGTTAGTGTCCAGGGAATCTTTCCTCTCTATGCAAAATGCTCTGCATCGTAAGAAAAACATGAAGCCACGTTGCACATAAGGAAATGGAGAGCTAGACTGCAATGTTCCCAGTATTTCCACTGTAATCCCCTTACGCTTCAAAGACACAATCAGGACTCCCAAAGTGTATCATTTCTTTATATTTTGCAAAGAACAAACTCCCTATAGGCTTTTCCAACAGATCTATCTAATGCCCCAAGTACAATAGCCTGGCTGCTGCTCAGATTATTATAGAATCACAGAACGGTTGAGACTGGAAAAAACTTCTGGAGTGCATCGGGTCCAACCCACTGCTCAAGCAGGACCTCGTAAGGTTGGTTCCCTGGGGTTCAGTCCAGATATATTTTGAGTATCTCCAGGGAGGGAGATTCCACAGTCTCTCTAGGCAATCTGTGCTGGTTGTTGGTCACTCTTACAGTAAAAAAGTTCTTTCTGATGTTCAGAGACAACTTCTGTGTTCCCGTTTGTGCTCATTGCCTCTAGTCTTGGCACTGGGCACCATAGAAAGGAGCCTAGCTCCATTCTCTTTGCATCTTCCCTTCAAGTATTTGTACACACTGATGAGATCCCCAAGTCTGCTCTTCTCCAGGCTGAACAGTCTCAGCTCTCTCAGCCTTTCCTCATGTGACTGACACTTCAGTCTGAACATCATCCTCCTGACCCTTTGCCAGACTTTCTCCTGCATGTCCATGTCTCTCTTGTACTGAAGAGCTGGATACAATACTCTGGATGTTACCTCACCACTTCTTTTCTGTAGTTTTCCCTGAGGGACTGGATTCTCCCAGTGAATTTAAATGAGTTAAATATTGCAAGTTTTTCTGCTCCAAGTACTGGTGCTCCTGTAAACCTTCACTGGGAATTGTTGCTTCTCTTCAATATGAAAATATTGAATGTTTGTGACTGTAACAGCTGTGTGGGGAATTTGATGATTTCTCACATTTTCCCAGGGTACACGCTCTCAGCTCAGGTACAAAAACTAACATTTCCTTCAGTTCAGTAAAAACAACACATCATGCATTCCTGCTCATACTACAATCTTCTTCTTAGTTTGAGTCAGTTACAGGTTACCCTCAGGCTACATCTAGATGTCCAGTGGTGATAATTTAGCCATGGTACAACACAAAACATGGCAGGAACTCTACTGATCTTTGCTGCTCTCTGCAGAGTATGTAGGACAGGCACATCTGCAGCACTGACCTGCAGTTGTCCTGCTATTCCTACAAGCTGCTAGGCATGAGGAGAGACTGACAAGGTTGTCTAACAAATGTAAAATTAAAAAATTACCCCATTATCGTTTGACCTAAAATGTGCAAAACTTACTGACTACTTGAATATTAAGGAATAGGACCGCAGGCCAAGGAGGGAAACTTAAACAACTCATAAATAAAAAAGTTAAATAAAACAGCTGTGAACTTAAAGAAGTTGGTTCAATTTCTCTTCAAATCATAATTTTAAAGTTCTAAGTATTCACCCACCACAGATAATCTGCAAATTCCTATGGGAATGTGTGCCCTGACCTGTGGCATGCCAAAAAACAGCAGTTTGCAAGGAACTTGCTTGTCAGTCATGAACTGCTGCAAGCATAACCAAGCAAAAAATATCCTGGCTATTGGACAGAGGTCACTTTCTCCAATAACATAAAACTGTCTTGCTGCAGAAATTACCAATGGTGTGCAAAATATGAATTCTGACCCCCAAGTCTCATAATTAAGCTGTAGGTAGAAATCTGATAGCACACAACCAAAATAATGGTGTCTGAAAATGCCTAAATGCAGTAGAAGTTGTGTTACATCTGCACAAAGATATACAGAAGACAGAATAAAACATATTAACAAGACATTCAGTACTACATCTTTAATAACATGAAGTTTATCTAATTTTGCAATTCTTTTGCTCCGTGTTTTGAAAAATTATGTTCCTTCAAAAAAGATGAAATGCAATGGCAATATATTAGTGTTGTCTTCTTTCTGCTGTATATGTTATGTCAGAGAAAAACATCTGTGGCATACCACTGTGTGGCAGTGCAGGGAGGAAGGGTAGGAGGGACAGACAAGAGCAGAAAGGGAGCAAGGAAGGCAGGAGGAAAGATGAGAGGGAAGGAAGGAAGGGAAGGGAAAGATATAAAGGAAAGAGGGAGAGAGGAATTTCTGCACCCAGAAATTCATGCAATTGTCCTGGGTTTTTTCTTTCATTCCTATTGAAATCTGAGTGCAAACACAAAGCACATAGAACTTCGCCCAAACTTGTCAATATAAAATTTAATATAATTTGGTAATGCCGTGTGGGTTTGTTTTTTAAGTGAAGGAACATATCAGACTTAAGAAGTTTATTTTTATAAATACTATTGGAGGAAAAAAACCCCAAACTCAACAAACCAAAACTCTACTAAAGTGTTTGGAAATTCTCGGATTAAATCAGCAGAGTAGTATTATATCAAGACAGAAAGGAATTGCAACTCATCTGAAAAAAAAAAAAAGTGAATTTCTGCTCAGTTTTCCCACTCTATAAAAGACTAATGTTGCTTCCTTTTTTTCTTGTTGTTTTGTTTAACTCGTAGAACCCAATTGTCATATCTTGTTTGTGCATGTGCCAGAGAGACACTACAGAGTACGAGGCTGTGAGAGAAAATAAAAATCACTTGCCAAGCAACAGTACAATTCAGTAATTTCATTCTTAAGTTAACAATTGCACTAATTTACAGTCTTAGTTTGAAGAAAATATTATCCTTCCTTTTATGAGTCTGATCATTTGTATTTCAACTGACGTGGTTCTTTTCTGGAAGATGAGGAGGCTGCTGTTCCATGTTTCAGTGACATGACCTCTGTGTTCAAAGCACGTGGAGTTTAAGGAATTCTGACCCAGTGCTATGGGGTGGACTCTGCAGTTCCTTCATTGCTGAGCTCAATTACTGTTTACACTACTACTCAGCAGCACTCAGTGCTACTCAGAGTGTCTGGTCTCTTCAATAGATTTTAAGTTATAAATGGTGATATAATAAAGTAAGAAGGTTTTAGGAAAAGGATGTAATATCATTCATTGTTTTGCATATGCCTTACAAAGTCTAAATTTTAGAAAATACTCAATAGTTTTTAGGGCTGGATGAGTCAAGAGAGTTCTTAAAATAATCAGCAGCATTTTATAACAGACACACAACAACAGAAGCTGGCCCTGTAAACTTCAAGCTGGGATGCAGACTGAAAATGAGGAAAAGCTTTACAAGGTTATCTGACTTATCATTATATGAAAAAGTAAATCAGTACCTTGGCTATGCAGTGCATGGCATAATACTGTTACATAATACCTCATGTAGATGTTGGCATTGTATTAACTTTTAGTACTGGAGGTAATCCATGTTATCCTCTGCTTACTCAGAAAGCACATGACAGCAACCTTTCTGTAATTTAATTTTTTCTTCCATATATGATCCAGTCATTATTGAGTGATAGACAAGGAGTAGCCATCTGCTCCTTAACTTCATTATTCACAGAGCTTGTTAAAATTGAAGAATCAGCATTTTGAAAAGGGAAGCTCCCTTTCTCCTATGACCTTCCTCACCCTCTCAGGATTAAACCATTGCAAACAGAATTAAAGTCAGGACAGTAGCACGCATGGGGTTTCTCCATCTGTTATTTGTTTTGCATTTATTTCCTGTATGAAGCTGTCTCTGAATACCCTCCCTTCTTGCAGAGACCTCAACTTAATTCTTGACTTCCTGCAGCAAAGGATCCACAGGCTAGATGTGATTCACCTCACTTCTTCCCTGCACCCGTTATTCATCACTGTTTACCACTGGGAAAGCAATACAGTTGACTGACTCGGTACATTCCCCTCTCCCTTTAATTGCTCATCCCACCTTGTATGGAATACACCTGGTCAAAACAGGCACCGATTTCCTGAGGAGCAAACAGCTTTCTGCTGCTGTTTGGCAAGCTCCTGTATGTCAACACTTGGCTATAGCCCTTACTTCATTAACCTAACCCACAGTTTTAACCCTTTCCCCTACACCCCTCTCATCTCTCCCCTGCTCTCAAACTGGATGTGGACTTTCCCTTCGAACTTTTGTTCTTTCCCTTCCTTGCCCAGTTCCTGGGATGCTGAGCTGGTTTTTCCAGCCCCATGCCCCCTTTCAGGAAGGATTGAGGAAGGTGATGGAGAAGGATGACAGGAGGGGCAGAAAGGGCAGGAAATTGAGGAATGTTGGGGAACAGGGTCAGGGAGGAACAATGGGGACCAAGGCAATGGGAGCAAGGCAGGGGTGAGAGTAGACAGGGAAGGTAGAATACAGGAAGGCAGAATGAAGAGAATCAGAGAAGCAGGGCAAGGAGGACTGGAGGCAGAAGAGGCAGGAAGCAGTAAGCAGGGCAGGGAGAGGCAAGGGAGACAGGAAAAGCAGAGGAGGGAGGGGAGATAAGGGAAGTAGAGCAGCAGGGCAAAGAAGAGAATCAGGGAGCAGGGGAAGGAGGCAGGGAGGCAGAAAGCAGCGAGGTAGGACAGGCAGGAGGGGTAGCCAGGGGAGGTAGGGAGCAGGATAAGGAGGCAGGGAGGGAGCAGGCCAGGTAAGAGGCAGAGGAGGCAGGGAGTAGGGAGGCAGGGCAGGCATGAGGCAAACAGTTGAGCAGGGGACAGAGACAGGGAAGGCAGTGAGCAGGGGAAAGAGGCAGTCAGGGCAAAGAGAACAGGCAGGAGAGAGGGAAACAGATGTAGAAGAGATAGGTTGGCAGGCAGGAGAGGTATTTTGGGAGGTAAGAGGTAGGGCAGGCAGGGAGCTGGGCAGGCGGGAGTCAGCAGCCAGAGCTGGATGGAGGCAGGGTGCAGGACAGGCAGCAGACTGGTCAGTAGGGCAGGCAGCAGACAGAGAGCAGGGCTGGCAGGGGACAGGAGGGAGCAGGCAGGGAGCGGGAGGCCGGGCAGGGAGCGGCCGAGGCCGGAGCTGTCCGCCCGGCCGTGCTGAAACGCCGCATCCCGGGCCCGGCGGGGCGGGGGGCGCGGGAAGCGCCGAGAGCCTCCCTGCGCAACCCGAGAGAAGGCAAATCCAAATACCTGCACAGCGCCGGCAGCTGCCGTGGGGCGGCGGGGGGCTGCATGGGGTGGGATTTTTTCCCCCGTAGATGTCCTTGCTGCTGAGCTGGGTGGGCGAGAAAGATCTCCCGGCTCCCGGGTTCCGGCTCAGATCTCTCTAGAAAACTGAATGAGCGAGCGCCAGCTCCACGGGGCTGTGATTTTTTTTTTTTTTTTTTTTTTTTTGGTAGGAGGCGTGTGCGCCAAAGCCTGGGTCCTTCCACTGCCGTCCCCCTGGGTCCTAAGCCCTCCTGCCGCCCGCCCGGCTGCCTCCCGGCGCTCCCGGCGCTCCCGGCACTCCCGGGATGCGGGCTGGGCACTCTGCACCGCCTCGGGAGGGATAGGAAGAGGCTGCTGGCGGCCGGGAGGGCTTAGCACTGCGGGCTTCCACCCAGCGGCATTGGCTTCACCGCCTATTTTCTAGCATCGCCCCTTTCCCAGCAAAAGTCGGGCAGAGCACAGCCTCCTGCAGCATTTACATCAACCATGGAAAGGGTGATCTTAATGGGCTGTGTGTTATCGATGAGCTGCCTTAACGAACATGGCAGCCGGGGTTCATAAGAGAAGTTTGTCTGGGTGAGACTGCAGGGACATCTAGCTCAGGGTGCCGTCATCAACAGCACCCACAGCAAATGTTTAGTGAAGGACGTTAAAACAGGACAAGCTTAACCCCTGCACTCTCCCAGCCCCTCTCCCGAGTACTTCAAGTTCAGGAATTTTCCCAGCAATGGAGTACTTGTGGTTTTAGGATGAATTTGCCCTTGAATTTTCACACTGCCTCCTAGAACACTTATAAATTTCTAGAACTTCCTTCCATAATGTCCTTTGTCTAGGCCATTTACCTACTTCACAAGTTATCACCTGTTTCTTGTTAGAGAGATCTGTAAGCTTTAGTTAGGGGTGTTGAAAGAACAGGAGAGGGAAGGTTCTCTCATTAAATTAGGTCTTGAAAATCACTTTCTGTACAAACCTTGTAAGACCTGTACTAAACTGTTCTTGGAAGACTTAGGGTGATGTAATGACCAAATGCACACCCATCTGCTCTTATCAACACAGTAAGCCCAACTAAATGTACCTGCAAGGTGCATTTCCTCTTTTGTTATTCCTGTACGTTGTGGACTATAATTCCTGGGATTTGATGGATTAAGGCCAGCTGATTTTCTTGGTTTCTTTGCTTTGGACATGTCTCTTGAGTCCATTACTGAAGGATTTCATACAGTGAAGAACTAGATGATAAATGATAAAAGTAAGGAATAAATTCTGCATAAGGAATGGCTAAATGGAGTAGGATTCTTCAGTATGGGAGAAAAAGAAGATATGAGTAAGTGTAGATAAAATAGTGGTGTGGGGTTTTTACATCATTCATAATATTTCATAATAAACAGCAGTATGAAGGAGATAAATCTGAATAACATCTCAGTATCATTTCCAGTTTTAGGAGTAGGATAAATGAAACCCACTAGGGACTAGCTTTGATTCAAACAAATGGACATACTTCTTCACAAAATATTTAGTGAAGCTATAGAACACATTTCCACAGAAATTCATGCTTCAGAAAATTGTAGGACATATCTGTGGAAGAAAAATCCATTAAGGGTCTTTAACATGAAATCATGACCTCTGGCTCAAGAAGTCCCTGTTCAACAAATTGTTGAAGGCTGGGTTAATATCTGGGAAAGGATGGTTATATCCATGCCCTGCTCTGATTCTTTACCTTAGCCATCCAGTTCTGATCACTGTTGGAGATAGGCACTGGACTCGATGGACCTTTGATCTGATCCAGTACTGGCTTGTCTTACATTCTTATATACAAAGTAGACTTTGAGAATGTAAACACAACCAGATCCCTTTCAGCTTTGCTTTTCCTTGAAAGGGGAAGACCTGGTGGGTTTTGCTCTTTTTCATAGAGTGTACATCCAGACAGTCATTTGGTTTTTAGAGGAAACAGCCCAATATTAATGAGCAAAGGCAAAAGGAATCTGTGGGTAGGATGACTTGTGCTTAGAGAATGACTTCCATGCACAACTATTAACCCACAGCATGTTTAAAACTGGAATATGAGGTGTTTGCATTCTGTGATCCAACCACATTGATTGGAAGAGAAGAAGCAGAAGCTCAGAGGCATAGTTCAAAACTCCCACAAAAGCATTTCCCCCAGCACTTGATGGAAAAGCATTTCTAGCCCCAGGGAAGTTAATAGTCAGTTAGTAAGTAGTCTCATTAGGTCATTATTTTCTGCATAGAGATCAGTTTAGAGATAAAAGAATAAGCACTCTATTTTCATAATCCTGTTGCAAGCTTCCACTCTTGCACATATGATAAAGATTAATGTACTAGCTACTGTAACTATGCAGTACTTCCCTGGGAATTAATAATATTAAGTGGAATGAACATGAGTCTATAAACCAACTGCTTTAGGCACTCCAATGAGTTGCCAAATTGGATGTATGCTTAATATTTGGGGATTTAATATTTTTATTTTGTTTAATTGATGTGTTTTTTCCTCCCGTAGTGTTGCTTTTAAGTGACCAGTGCCTGCTGATCCCCTGGATGATTGACATGTAGCACAATACTATGGTAGAAACAGATCTCTAAACATATTACAGCAGGACCTTATATTGATCCCACTGCAAATATTCTCAGGTTTCTTTTTTATCATCGCTTTATCACTTCTTCATCACTTTCTATTAAGTCTTCTCTGTACTCTGAGACCATGCTTCGGGTTGTATCATTCTTTGCATTGTCCCAGTCATTACACTTCAACCGAAGTTAAAACCTCAGAAAAAACAGCGTTGAAGGTATAAAACTTTGAGTTTCATAAAGGTATGTCTGGGACATTCAGAACTCCCTTGCTGATGTGCACAGACTGGAGCTTCAACCCTTTCTCATTTACAGTGCTGAATGCACAGAGCTAAGGGGAGAAAAATGTGCCTGTAATCACAGTTTGCCTCTGAAGTCATTAGATCTGATTAAACACATGGAGGGAACAGAGCAGTTTGGAAGGGGAGGATATTTTATGTAGCATTTTCTACGTAAATGTAGAAAATCTCTGTCCGGCTGCGAGAAGGAGAGGGAAGTCCAGGGTTTTTAAGGTTAGGCAAGGTCTTAATATTGTCAAGGATTGGATCTTCCCCTGCTGAATGGTGGGGTCCCCCTTTGGAAAGTAAAGTCCAAAGTCCATCCCACCGGCAGTAATGGCCCTCAAACTGCTACGGTGTGGGCCACTCCTCCACAGGCTGCAGTCTTTAAGCATCCCCCTGCTCCCACGTCTGTAAAGGGGGGCTCTGCATTCCCGTGCTCCTCCATGGGCTACAAGGGGGGACATCCCGTCTCACCGTGGTCTCACCACCAGCTGCAGAGGAATCTCAACTCCGGCCCTGTTGTATCTTCTTCCCACCTGGCCTGGGTGCTTCTCCATGTTGGTCTTTTAGCTCCCATCCTCCTCCTCCCTGGCTGCAATTTAGCTGCGCAACCAGAATTGTTTTGAATTCCTTCTTAAATCTGTTATCACCGAGGCGTTACCACTTCTAATTGGCCAGTGGCATGTCCATCTTTGCAACCAGACAGACATTGGCCCTGCAGGACATGGTGGTGGAGCTTCTAGCAGCTTCTCACAGAAGCCACCCCTGCAGCCCCCCGCTACCAAAAACCAGGTCTAGCAAAACCACGACAGAGAGTAAAACAGTATTTTGATATTAAGTTTATTCTAACTTGACCTTCCCTGTTGCCACACATACTGATTCTCTGTTTTTAAAAAAACAAACAATGAGATAAGAAACTTGGAAAGAGAATGTATAGTTTCACCACCAGTAGAAAGGATCCAAGTACATTAACTATAAAGGAAGCCATGGAAGGTCAGTAACTGATTGCCCCATAGTGAAGGCATGATAAATAGTTTCTACTCTCTTTGCAGCAAATATTTTGTCTTTACTCAGTTGAACTAGAAACACATGCTCTTGCAATATTTTGACTCCCAAGTAGTGCCATGAAGCTGCAGGCTACTTTGAACATTTTTGCATCTCTGATATTACTGATATTACTTTCTCTTTCATACAAAGCCCAAAACCATTGAAATATTTTAATTCATCACAGTAAGGGATGGGGGTTTTTTAATCCTTAAAAATAAAATTCCAAATAAGTGGAAAACTGCTCTCACTCTGCTTTAAAATGGAAATAAAGATGTATATCTACATAACACAGAAACATACTGATAATCAGCATCTTATGGGGTTACTGTATGTGAATGCTATGCATATGTACTCATTGAGCAGGGATGTTGGGCCAGATGACCCCACTGGTGGTCCCTTCCAACCTTACTCATTCTGTGATTTTCTGATAAAAGTAGGGGAACAGATTCTTGATGCAATTCAGTATATATCTAGTGTCATTTACTTTCTCCATGCAATTTCTCCAATACTTAAAATGTTTTTACAACATGTGAACAGGAAATTTGAGAAGTAATATAGTAGAGGATGTTCTTGTAGCTTTACATTTTCTTTTGTGAACAATTTGCTGCAAGTTTCTGAAATTAACAGTCAATTTTAATAATTAATTGGGAGTTCATCCTTTTTCTCTAATCTACAATTACCATCTGGTTTTATTTCCTTTGAAAGTAACTTCATTGAAAGCCCCAGTAGGTTAAAAAATAATAATACTAAAACTGCTTAGACCCAATAAATCATTATTCTTAAGGGAGAAGTAACTCTTAGATCACAGTTCAGAGGGATTCATGTTATAAATCCTCCCAGGTTTCCTGAACCTTTAAAATATTTAAAAATTTATACCCAAGAATGCAAAACATATGCAAATTGATTGTTCATATGATTTATTTAATGAGAAAAGTGCAATTTTGCCATTTTTACTCTTGATGTAAAGAATTCACTCTTTTGCTGAGTTCACATGCAATCACCACTTCTGCCACTCTCAGAATAGCGTGTAACTGGGACATGAGCAAAGTTTTGGCCTCGAGCGTGTAGAGGGGTGAAGCTGAAATGTTCACAACTCCATGGGAATTACAGGAGCTGGTGATGAGATCCAGAATAGAGCTGGAGGCCAGCAGCACAATTCAGGTAAATTCAGGCTCTCAGAACTGTGATCCAGAATTTTCCCCCTCAGCTCTTGCCTATCTCTGAACCAGTTCAAGTCCCATAGGCAGCTTATTTTGGGATTATGAAGTTCATGGTGTAGACCCAGGCTGAGTATCTTGGTTCCAAAGATCAATCAGCATTCAGAAAACTACAAATGTCTCTCTGACATTTGGATGTTGGAAACGCTGACTTTAGGCCCAGATGTGCTGTTAAAGTAAGGCACAGATTTGGCCTCATGTCTTTAGTCGTTTTAACTTGGCAGCACTGACTGTGCTGACTTTAGTGAGATAACTGTGATTTAAATCACCTGGGGACTTGCTTCTATTGCGTTCAGTTACTCACTAAGTCAGTGCTACTCTGTCTTAACAATAAGGCACTGTCTTGCTAAACCATTAAGTGCCCTTTCACAGAGGGAAGTAAATTATGAGATGTCATGTGTTGCATAGTGAGTACTTAAATGATATGACCTTTAAGGAATAGCACAGCAAAACTGCCACACTGCCTAAGAAGGTGAATATCAGAAACAACATTCTTCCTGATCCAGGGTTAAGACAATCTAAGGTAGGCTGATATGACAAAAGTTGTTTACAAGGAGGTAAGTAGTCCAAAAAGTAGATGAGTTCATCAAGGTTTAGGATGGCTGTTAAAGAATTAATTAAGAAAAATCATCTTGGGAAAAAAACTGGCTGCTTTCTGGGGCCTTATTATGTTGGGATCAGTTTGCACATAAGCAACCCTTTGGTCTGATTTGTAGCATACTGGTCTCAGATATGATTTGTTAAAATCTTGAAATATATGAGCTGTTTAATGTCAATTCTCCAGTGTGTTAAATTCAGGGTTCCTTAACTTCCCAAAGTCTTTTGTATATTTTCCTTTCTGTAAAATAATTGTAATTTGCTCTAATGCATTTTTTCAAAGTAGCTTTAACAGTGGAGCTCAAAGTACAAGAATGTAACTTGTGAAGTCCTAAAAAGGAATTTGAAGGTTGGTAGTTGGATTGGAATAGTTAGAGGTGAGGGGAATTATAGGATACTCATCTGATTGCTTAGTTATTCGATGATTTATTTCTGAAATAATTTTCAATGAATGATATACATAAATGCATGCAGCTTTGGATGGCAATAACATAAATCAGCAACAGTAATAATGACTGTGAGATCTTGCACATATAAACAAGCATATGTGCAATATAAATTCAATTACATCAGTGTCACTGAGGATATAGAATAATTTCACATTTGTGGCTGAATAACTGCAGAAGTTTTTGTTGGAAATATAAACAGATGGAGGATACAGTGTTGTAGTGGATAGATGAAGTCAGGTTGTTGAAAACTGAAGTATATGAATGTATATGCATACACGTACAAACATAGAGGCAGGAACTATGGCTGCAGTCCTCAGCAGATATAAATCAACATCATTCCACTTTTAATCATTATTGTGTGCTAATTTACACTAGCCGGGGTAAGTCTGTGAGTATAAAATATCAATTACACCCATCAGCAGTCTGATGTTTTACATTATCACTTTTAATAAGGAGGAGCATAAAGAATGGAACAATCTGCTGAAGCCACTCCGCAGAACTGTTTTATTCTTCCTGGGATTCAGCACTGGAGTCAGGGTGTAAACAGCACCTATATCATCTTACAAACACTGCTATGTTTTAATGTCATTGTGAAGCCCTGTCACAAACCAACTAGAATATATATTTTTCCAACAGTGGGGCATACAAGCAATCATGTACTTTTTAACAGGAGGGAGGTTTTTTGCTTGTCATAGCTGGTGAACCTCAAGGGAGGTGAGACTCCTGCCATCCTGGTTGCCAATATATGCTGATTCAGTCATTAAAATGTGCATTCATCTTCCTTCTCCCAAGACCTAGCTGTGCACAGCAGGTTTAACTAAATTGCCAATAAGAAAGCCTCTTAAATCATCTGCAGTCCTGACTGGCAGCCTCACAAGCAGATGCAGCAACTGATCCTGAGGCAAACAGAGTCTTTTCAGCAGCAGCTTTGCACTTCTGCTTTACACTTCTGTGTAAAAAAAACCCACCTTTTTTTTTAATCATTATTGGGCAAGTACATTGAAAACAGAGGGAGGAGGGGCAGAGGAAGAATCAGAAAAACAGTTGGGAAGGGAAAGATGAGACTGTTGGAAAATTCTCATTACCTTGTCTGCGGTGGTACCCTCTCTGTAGCTGTAGGATAAAAGGAAAAACCCCTTCTCTTAAGTGCCCCTAGCTTCAGGGTATGGAGAACTATTAATCGGCTTGTTCTCATGCAGCAAGGATCAGCAGGAGGGCTGGCTGGAGAAGTGCCAAGGACTGACACTTCACACATCCTGAGAAATCTCCTCCCTTCATCTGAGATTTTAATGGCTGTGGGACATGCCTCTCTGTGTGTGTATGTATGCGTGTGTAAGAAAGAGAAATTTTATTCACTTGTCACTCTTGCATCTCTCACATACATTACTGTAAATACCTATTTTTTCTCTATGTGTACACACGAAAGGTGGTTTCAGTGACTGTTTGCAAATGTGCTGGAAAGAGCTGGTTCTGGCAGGAAGCCGTCACTGTCAGGCATTGTTGGAGTCTATCACAGCTGACAGATCATCTCTGGAGGGGCATAAAATTCCAGAAACTCTTTAATCAGGTGTTCAAGCTCAGTTATTGCCTAACTAGCTGGGCACAATTAGCCTTGCTTCTCCTTTAGTAAAATGTTTAGATTTAGGTCAAGATTTAACTACTGGCTGTGATTTTCCAGAGAGGACTGTATCTGGCCCTCCTCGATACAAAAATTATGATCAATCTCACGAAAGCATGCAGCAGTTTGCTCCACACTAATGCTAAGGTTAAATTATTGGTTTATCACTCTTCCTATGATGTGGTGCATACTATGCCTAGATTGGAAAAAAGCCTAGAAACCATCATTAAATTGAAATGGGTTTCTTCACATACTGGACATCTCATTGCAGAACAGAGGCTGTCCAAACTGTCCTGCTGTTGACTGTTAAGCGCCACAGACCTGCAGCATCCTTCAGGAGGTGTCAGATACCCTACATGGTGAATAATCAGGTGGTGGGTGAATAAACATATGATGGAGTGGCTCAACATGGGTATTTGTGTGTGACAGTTGCAGTCTCTCTCATCTCACATGTATATCTTCCTATGGAACTGCAGTATAATGTGACAAGATGGCAAGTATCTACTTGTCTTAGATATTGCTGAAAACCACGTGCTTCCCAGCATCTCTGAAAAGCTGTAGACAAGTGTAAAACCTGAGGGAAGAAAAAGCAGGGCATGTAGGACTCAAAATGTATTTTTAAAAAGTCCCTCCTTTAGTTCCAAACTAATTCCCTTTGTCACATATGGTTATGAGAGCTGGAAAGCATGGGGGAAAAAAAAAGAGAAATATCTTCAAAGAGAACGCTCAAGATGGAGGGGCATTGCTAGCAGAGTTATACATTGCCAGACAGTAACTTGTTTCTAGCAGGATCAGAAGGAAGACAGGTACTTCAGAACTCCAGAGAAATCACTCCTGTCTAGGCCACTGAGAGGGAGGCATCTGGTGAAAAACATAAGCCCAAAGGAGACCTCATGGAGAACATTTTTCAGTATAATTGGTGTCCTAGTGATGAAAACATCAATAGTTTGTGGCAGTTAGTGAAAATATTATTTTGTCTCTTTTGCAGAACCTTTAGTATCAAAAGACTAGTCTGTTTGCAGAGAAAATACTTCCACACTCTGGGTATTAGTACCTTGTGTCTGACTGCCCATTTCAATTTGCTCACTTTTCTTCCTGAAGACAAATGTTCATCAAATACAATGGCAGATCACAGAACCACAGAATTGATTAGGATGGAAAAGACCTTTCAGATCATCGAGTCCAGCCCATGACCAAACACCACCTTGTCAGCTAGTGTACCAAGTGCTACTTCCAGCTGTTTCTTGAACACCTTCAAGGATGGTGAATCCACCACCTTCCTGGGCAGTCTGGTCCAATGCTTAACAGCCCTTTCTGTGAAGAAATTCTTTCCAATATCCAGCCTGAACCTCCCTGGCACAGCTGGAGATTATGTTCTCTCATCCTATCACTAGTTGCCTGGGAGAACAGACCAACCCCCACCTCTCTACTCCCTCAGTCACTCCTCATCAGACTTGTGTTCCAGACCCTTCACCAGCTTTTTTGTTCTTCTCTGGACATGCTTCAGTGCCTCAATGTCTTTATTGTAGTGAGGGACCCAAAACTGAACACGGGATTCAAGGTGCAGCCTCACCAGTGCCGAGTACAGAGGGAAAATCCTTTACAGTGCCCTGTAAACGATGCGAAAACTACAACCCAACTCCATTAATTTCAATTTATTTTCTATGACAAAAGTTCCATGAGAAGTTTCTTTAAAAATATCAGTCACCCAAATCTTGAATTAAATATGTATTTTTTTCCATAAAGTATTGATAACATAACTTCTCAAAAATTAGCACATTCCCTAACAGGTAGTAGATTTAAACAAATAAGCCAGTGCTTTGATGATACAGGACAAATTAGAGACTGAAGGCTTTTTCTGGGACCATTTTGGAAAAGAATATGAATAGAGTATGCTAAAGAATTTGAGCTCAATTTTAAAGCAAGCTTATTTTCCTCCTTAATTTCACAGCTAAATCTTCTTTCTGTTATTTACAAAACTCTCTTCCTTGTCAACCTCTGTTTATTTGATTTTTCTCCCTGTTTGTTTGGGGGTTTTAACCTTAACATTGCCTTCCTGGGGGACAGGACAGCTACAAACGCCAGTGTTTCTTTACAGAGAGCAATCAAGTTTCCAGCTAATATTACTTTTTTAGGCCAAGAACACTCTCTCTGGGAGGGCACATCTCTGTTGCAGGATGTCTTGTACTGTCTGGGGCCTATGAATCCATCAGATAGGGCACAGCACTGTGCGGGGAACCGGTCCAGCCCCATGGGCATGATAGGGACATTTATGTAGCTATATTGTCTTTGCCCTCACAGAGAGGAAAATTCCTGTCTCCAGCTCTAAAGAACTCCCAGTAGCTGATTTGACATCCATTTCCCATTTGAAACTGTCCTTTTCAAATAAAGAAAATAGGTGATATTTCACATGATTTTTGATTAATGTCTTGCACAGTGACACAAATGCATCCCTGGCTATACCAGGAAAGATATTTTCCTATTGAGGCACTTGCTTTTTTCATGATCACACTATACTGGTGTCTCACAATCCTGTAATCAAGTGCCTCAGGATCTCCCTCCTTCTATGTCATTTTCATACGAAACTTCCAATTTGCAGAAGTTCATGTTATAAGCTCGTTAAGTGCATGACTTTGCACATTATGCAATTAAATTTCAACCCATTTCTAATACTCTACGCTCAAGGTCATTTAGTTTTTCCTGTGTGATATTACAGTCTCCCTCTCTGTTGAGCTTTGTGTCATCACCAAACTTCATTAGTACCTGCCAACTTCTTATCCCAGGGTCATTAATGAAGACATTAAAAAAAACAATCCCAAATGTTTAAGGATTTCCACTAGTGGCAGTTCTTTCCAGACTAATCACTGTTTCTTTTATTTTGCTGATTCTGAACTCATATTTCTATAAGGTATTGGTAGCTAGCTACAATACACATAGATGAGATTTACTTTTGGGTTTTTTCCTGCATTTTTGTCCTGTATTTCACACAGATTTAGTAATTCTTCTTTTCAAAAGGTAAAATAATTTTCTAATAAGCTATCACAACTAAATTCATATTACATTTTGTTTCTATTTAAACTCCTGCTTTAAAATATTCACCACTTCAATATCTGTGTTAATCTTGCTTCTAATTCAGATTAAATTCTTGATTCTGGATTATTTACCTCTCCCTTTTGTATGTATGGGTAGTGTGTTACCTGTTTTCTAGTCAGATGATACTCCTCCATATTCCTTTCAAAATTTGAAATTTTTTTCAAATTTCCATCTGTAAATCACCTTGTTTCTCAAAAGAGCATGTTGAGCCTTCTTACGCCCAACTGTGGTCATCTCTGTCTCTGTGCATTCGCGTCCATTAGCTATTTGTTCTCTGCGCTAATCCCATCACTGTCATATTTCTTACTGAAAAATGAGGCAAGGCATTAGTTTGGATCTGGAGTCATATTATTATTATATTTCTTATAATATATTCATATAATATATTCAGTCAAAACCTTTTCAAACGTGCTCTGGCATGTCTGAGGTTTGTGAAGTCTGGCCCAGAACCAACATTTTCTCTCTGCTGCTCTTGGTATTGAGATACTTAGAACAGGCACATCACCACAGGGTTTGAGAACATGCTACGAACAACAGCTACTACACAGGCATTTGGAAAATGCTGGGAGAACCCATTGGTGTGACACATTTCAAGGAACAAAATTAAAACGCTGGTTTATATTCAAGGCTCTGAGGGATGGCTGAACATATGCCATGAACATATAAAGTTGCCACCTCTCAGCAGAGAAACCCTAACATACGGGATATGAATATACTCACTACAAATTTAGCTTGTTTCCTTTGACTTTAAAGCTCACTGGAAGAGCAACACTTCACAGATGAAGTGCTCTGAGAACCCACAAATGACTGGTTATCTCAATTTCCTGCTAACTTGCCATAGCTTGATGGAATACATGAGTCCTCAGTGTAGTTTCTGTTAATTCAGTGCCTGTTGTTACTACTTCTAATAGTAAAAGGAGAATCCTGAAGTACTGACACCCCAGTTCTAGGATTCAGGAGGTCTGTATCTTATTCCCATCTCTCTCACATATCTGCTAAATGACAGTGAACAAATCATGACTCTGATTTCCTTACACTTCCTGCTCTGTAAACTGAGAATAGCAATGCTAGCCTTGAACATGGAGATTATATAGGTCCTAATTCTTTAATAGGGTTAATGTGATTTCTGAATCATCAAAAAAAGGTGTAGAGAAAGTTCAAAATATTATTATGGTAAATAAGCTACACATCTTTGAGGATTCAATATGTAACTTTTTTTTGAAAGCCAGTGTTTTAATTGTTAAATAACAGTTTCTCTTAAGCAAGTGCTTTTTTGTCTTATAATAGTCAGAAGTGACACTACAAAACAAGCGTTTGAGACAGAGCCAAGACAGCTTCTACTGCTTTAAACTGGAACGAGAATTTTTCAGCCTTGAAGCATGACAGCCATTCAGGAGTCGATTTTTCTGGCTTTGAAATCTGAGTTGTACTTAGCTGTGGGATCTGACAAGTTTCTGCTGCCTTATATCATCCCTGCTCACCTGGCAGCACAAAAGAAGGTGTCTCACACTAACGCTGTCAAGCTGAAGCTGCACTGAGAGGACAGTGATGAATGTCAGTTTAAGTCTATTGAGCTTGTTGTGGGTGGGGATGGATAAAGGTTATATATATAAAGCAGGAAGAATTATAAACTGAAATGAAATACAGTCTATTTATTCTAGTCTATTGCATATAGTCTAATTCTTTATGTAGTCAAAATGAGATTTCTTGACTAAACAGTGATCTTTCCTAAATCAGCTGTCCCTATAATCCCATATACCCATGAGGTTTTTGTCTCCTTGAATTACTGGCCCTGGCAGACAGTGCCATACCTCTAGCAGGAGGAATATGATTTTGGAAAAATAATAACAACTCTGCAAGAAAACAATCATCCTTTGACTTATATATCCCTCTGCCTTGTTGACTGTTCTAGTGATTAATCTCCAGCTATGCATGAAGGCTCAGTGTATCATTCCTTAGGTGAACAAATTTGAACCTCAACAAGATGAGCACAGCAAATGATTTTTAAACAGTTCTAATGCTGCCAAAGCAAATAAAAATCCCTTCAGAACAAGGCTGTTCATTGATGTCTCTTAAAAGGTATTTTCGTAACATCTAGAGTTAGGTTGTGGATCAATACAGTTGTACTCTGTGCTGGAATAATTTTTTCATCACATGGTGCAGTTATCCACGACCACAAACACAAAACCAGCAATCACTGGCCAACTTAACATGTGTTAACTGGAAGTGTGAATGCTCTAAAATAACCAACAGTATCAGTTCCTTAGATAATCACTGATTTTGTACTTCCTTCTTGTTTTGGATACCTTGTTGTTCCTGATGCAGCTAGGACGCAGGGGTTTATTCCCTACTTCCAGTTTTGAGGCATTGCTCAATGCCATGTGGTACAAGACACAGATCCTCTAGATCTCATCAGTCTCTTTCCATAAAGGGCAGTGCCACAGCTACCACTAAGTTTCAGCTCCCTCTTCCTGTACTCACTGTGCCTGGAGATGCACAGGACTACACCCCATGAATGTCAGCTGTTTCATTAAAGCAGCCTGATACCAATTTTTTCACTGTGTTATTTTTGTTAAGCCTGTATAGAAAGCCCAGAATGTACTAAATAATAGTAATAATAATAATAATAATAATCAGTCTTTTGAAAAGTAAACTGTGATGTATTTCAAAGCAAGAAGAAAGACTTCCCACCCACACAGAAGAAATTCAGTTAGACACAACCCCAAAAAACTGCTTGAGATTGTAGGGAAGAGGAAGAGAAAGTTTATGTTCAGAAACTGCTTTTGATATGAGAGAGAACTACTTTTTACTGCTACATTTATTGTGAAAAGAGCAGGTAGTCAAGTCAGTTGTTCTGTCAGAAAGATGGAACAGTCGCAGATGACAGAATCTGGCTGGATAGGGTGGATCTGTCACTTTTCTAGTGTGGAATATGTCTGAGAGATTTTAGACATTAAATCTGCTAAAACATCTACTGTTAACCTGAACTGGTTCTTACCATGTAACTAAGATGTGGTCAGCCCCCCCAGCTTTCATCTCTGTATCGCTGAGCTCTGGGAAGGACCTCCCCTAGAGTCAGGGTTCTGAGCATACTCCCCTATCCTTGCAGGAGCTAATTTGACCAAGTTAAGGAATCTAATTGACTGACTTCAACGTCAACTCCCTCACTAGTAAGAACGATCATGAAAAAAGCTACAAGAAATTTTTTACCTGTCAGCTTTTCTCTCCAAAACTGCAGGTCTTTAGTTTGGCCATGTCTCTGCTTCATTATAGGTCAGTGAGTACAGACCAAATATATCCTCAGTCCTGACCCTGACCCTGATCCTGGCAGACTGACTTGACTTCCCACCTTGATCCTGGACCAACCTGATCACAGCAGTCTAACAGGGCTGTCACTGGACTAGCACTGACCCTGATCACTGTCCCTGGACCTGATCCTGATCCTCACTGGCTAAATTTCCTGACTTCTCACTGGGGAGGTCACAGACCCTGCCTGCCTTGTGGTCACCCTCTGCTCCTGGCTCCCCTTGCAGGACAGCTTGTCCTGGCTGCTACCTGACATCTGGAAAGCATAGACTCACATCCTTTTTACATCAAATAGATGTCTAAAAGAAACTTCACGGGTCTAAATATATACCAGAGCATTCCAGAGGTCACAGTCTAAGGCTCTGTGGCTGATTCATGAGAACACCTATGCAGCAGAATATCACAGACTCACAAAAGCATGGTTTGGGAAGGACTTCTGGAGGTTTCTAGTCCAGTCTCTTGTTAGCAGTGCTAAGATCACGTGAAATCAGCTGTGGTTTTGTCTATCTCAGTTTTTAAAACATCCAAGAATAAAGAGTCTCTGTATAACCTGTACAGCAGTGCATTACCCTCTTTTTTCTCTTAACTTTCACCTCCCAAGGTGAAATTTGTGGACATTTATGGTTGCAATTGGAGCAACGCTTAAATTTCTCAAGTTTCCCTGAAATTCTTCCAGTCCCTCATTTATGGAATCACTTAAGTCCTTCTGGTACAAAACTCTAAGTTCTCCTCTGGGCCATGTCAATATTCTCTTTTGTCCTGAATGTTTCACGGTTTGTTTGGTGTTTGTTTCTTTCTTTTTTTAAATTTTTTTTTAATTAGAAAAATATTCAAAGGTTTGTCATTTATTTTAAAATATGCTTGAGGAATGAGACACCTGCAGTACATTTATACATTTTCAGCAGACTGCTGAGATGGTGGGCTGGAGGCTATGATACTACAATATGTGAAAAAGCCCGTCACACAGGATACCTGCTGGAGTCCTGAGCTGCATAGAGAGATGGGCATAGCCCTGGCCATAATGTCTTTGATTGATCTAAGCATCAGCCCATTCATGGGTTTTGTTTAAGAGATACCCAGTTGTTCCCCTCCAGAACAGATTCCAGGACAAATCTAGTCTGCATGCTGTGCTGCTGGTCAGGGAAATGGGACCCCGGAGTGAAACAATGAGTAATCCAAGCTGACGGGCTAGTGACCTGCTGACCCTTAGATAAAGAGCTCATTATTGATGCTTTTAACACAGGGAAAAGAGTGATCCAAATCTTCTTAAGTATTTCCACTAGATGGGCATTCTGTCAGGGAGCAAGACATCTTGATTGACATCTCTTGGTGAGTGAAAAGACTGCACTGGCAAAGTGTCTCTTGTATTTCTGTCATGTGACACTTAAGGCGTACTTGGCCAATTTGTCATTGCTGTATTTTGCTCAAATGATCCATTAAGTATTTAGTAAAAGAAATACCATAATGCTGCTTTTTCTTTTCAAGTCAAATGGAATCAGAGAACTGCAGAGTTTACTTTTGATGAGGGCTTACTGCAGCCTCATACGGCTGAGTTTTGGAATACGGGGAAAAGTGTGAGAGGGAAAAACAGTGGAAGTGTTCCCTTGCAGTATTTCTCATGTAAGAATTCTGAGTAGAACCCTCCATACTACTTTCCTTCTGAAAACTTAGTGACAGATTTTGATAATGCAGAGATGGCTTTGCTGATATTGTAGGACCTCATCAACATACCTGGACAACCTGATGAAAGTCTCTCAAGTCAGTTTGCAAGCTTACAACTGCTTTTTCGGGAGTAGATTCCATTGCTTTGGAGAATACCAGGAAAACTGCTCTGAGGGGGCTAGTGGCAATCCTTCTCAAACTCTAGATGGTGGCAGCATTGAATACCAAACCAACACTGAACACCAAACAGCAAGTGATACAGCTGAGGAAAGGGGAACAGAAAAAGTGCAGAAACAGTACTGAGTGCTTTAGACTATGACAGTCAGACAGTTGCCAAGGGGGAAAAGCTGTTAAAAATCTTATATAATAGACATTTACAACTAATATTATCACTGGATTTCCCAAATGCAAGCTGTGTTCCTTTCAGGCAAGCACATTTCTTCTTGAACTCAGTGAATCATAAATACTGACTCAGAGAGACAGGAAGTGCTTGATAGCTGTTTCTCTTTTGCATTTGGAATAAAGCAGTCACATGTTTCTGTCCCATAGGATATGCTGGATAAAGGACATGTCTGTGACAAAGAAGGATGAGAAAACTGCTAAAGAAGCCCTGATAATGTAAATTAAACAGGAAGTGGGTGAAGATCTTCCTGCACATACTAATGGTTTAACAACTTGAAGAATGTAGCATTACAAAAATGGAAGGATTACTGGTCAAATCCTTATATTTGAAAGGGGTTTCAAGACTTCAGCATCTATAATCTGGTTAGCCTAACATTACCAGCATAGTAAACAAGGGATTTCATTTGAAGCAATGCACAGCAACATTTAACAAAAAACCCCCAAAACACTCCCCCGCCAAAAAAACCCCAACCCTGAATCTTTGAAAAGACCACAGCATCAAAACTTAGTTGCTTTTCTTTTTTTTTTCTGATAACAAAATAAAACAAAACAAAAAGAGGTTCACTGGTTGATAATGACCCTATATTGAGTATCTCTAGGCATTAATTTAATCCCATATTACATCTTGACTAAAACCTGACACCCTGAGAGGTTCTTGCTACCTCTCCACGTCTCTAGGAGACATCTCTTTGAATGGATTTGCTCTTTCTTTCTGGCCTTGAAGAAACTATAGTGATGAATAAAAATACCTTTAACTAAAAAATACGTTGCTCCTCTATCCAGAAAAAGGAGACAAAAAATGAAGGTAGAGCTATGTAGGTTGTTTCAAAAGGCTGCTACTCAGTTCAGCTCAGCTTAACTCAGCTCGAGTGTCTCTCTGCACTGACAGCATTTGGCTTGCACTTATGTATATTTGTATCTCTTACCTGCATTTATCAAACAAGCTTTTTGTTCATGTGCAAATAGAGCTGGAATCTTGCCTCAGGATTCTCTAACTTTATTGCTATAGCACCTGATACAACAGCTAAAGATTCTTATAAATTATAAATTCACGTAAACAATGAAGCTTATTTAGACCTCCAAAACGGAGACCAGAAGTCAGCTGTAGATTTTACAGACCCTTAAGAACCAGTGATGGCTTTGAAAGTTGGGTGATCGCTCTGCAAGCACCGCCTTTTTTTTGGAAGTCTCAATGGAAGAAACATGAGGTTTCAGATGGGGACCACTCAGCAATATGCCCTCTCAACTCACTTTAAAAACAGTGGCTGAATTCTTCATTTCTCAAACATCTGGAGAATCATTTAAGACTTACCCTTTAAGGCCTCTTAAAATCCAGTGTAGTGAGGGACAAGCAGGGATGGGCTGATACAGCCTGTAGATCTGTTCCTGGAAGAACATGCCTCCATAAAAAAATTATGTGAGGAGAATTTGATGGTGTATTCACTAAGGGAACAGGCGGGTTCTGAAATTCAACTAGGCAATAAACTTTCAGCTCAGAAATCTCCTGTGAGGTATCCTGAAAAACAGCTCCAGCACCAGTTAATGTGGTGTCATCTGATCAAATGAACTGGAGGACATTAACACAGGAAAAAATGGATCAGATAAGCAGCCTGCTCGGGGCTGCTTCCCTCTGTTACAAAAATATGTGCTTCATCCCACTACTTTCCTGACATTGTCATGGCAGAACATATAAATGGATTGGACAAAGAAGAAATACTTTGCTCCCTTCCTGTCTGCCACAAAAGGCATTTCTTTGTTCAGGACAGAAAACACCACATGATAATGTGCTGCTCTCCACCTGATGCCTGTCCAACATCCTTATTCACAGCAGCGAAAGAGCAGCTGCATCTGCCTGTATCTGTAGTGTGTCATTGCTGAAAGGATTTCAGATGGCTGTGTTGGCAAATGCTGGGTTGACTAAACATAGCTGTAGGCATGAGGTAATAATTGATGTGTAATGCAGAATATTCAAACGTATACACCTTAGCATGCGTGAAGCCATGATGGAAAGGCATGCACACTAGCTACAAAAATAAACACAATGATTAAAAGAAACTACTCTACCTCTGTCTTAAATACAGGAAAAACAAACCTAATGAGTTCTGACAGATTCCACAAGTTAAGTCTCAGGAAGTAGACTAGAATTTTCTATCTTTTATTAAACGTATAAGCATGTTACCACCCTACTAACTGCTCTAGGGCTATCCTTCCCATTTCCTTCCATGTTAAATTTTGTCAGTAAATTCCAGCATGAACAGCTTGCTGCCACTTCAATTAATGCCCAACTGACTCTAATAGTCACAACTACATCATATAGTTATAGCTATTCCATAACAGTCAAATAACCAGCCAGTATGATGTGTGATGTGCTGCTGGTTCAATATGGTGTAAACTTGCACCACGCCCCGAAGCGTACAGAGAAGGGTTGTATATTGCAGTGCACTCTAATCCAGGTATCAACAGAAACACTAAAAACTATCGGCGTATTTAAGTTGAGACAAAGTACCATCCTGAGAATGCTGCTTATCTGTCCTCGGTCACTGTAAATGTAACCAAAGAGAAAGTACCATCAATCTTTCAACTGCTACAATTAGAAATGTTCTGGTATGTTGTGCTAAAATATCATTGTGCAGGGCTGTTTTCCACACAATGTGTTATTACTGGTAGCCTCACGGCCAGGGACAGGTGGAAAAAGAAAAGAGTTACCACAGGCTGCTCCAAAGAACCACCTAATTGCTTTCAAGAGCAGTGAACACACTGTCCCCTGCATTTCCGAGAGGCTCCAATGAACAGTTTCACAGGACAAGGCAGGAAACCATAGGTCAGAGTACCTTACACCAATGATACAAAAAGAACTGGATTTAACAGTGGGGTTTAAAAAGCAACTTTTCTTTGCATTCATTAATCTGCTTATGCTGAGAGACATCAGTTTTCTTCTTATCTATAAGACTGCTTGCTAGAACTTGATTTCTTGCAAGTATTAAACCCAATTAATTTCATTATGGAAGCTCTTTGGGATTATGGAAATAATTTCTAAACAAAACAAACACAAGCAAATGAGAAAAGAGGAACCTGAATACTTCAGGTCGATTCCTTTTGTATTGTTCCAGTTTTACACTTGATCACAAACAAGTAGTGAATGGTATCTGAAAGGTGAAGATATCTGTCTAATTTTTTCTCATATTGGTTATTTGCAGAATCTTTAAGTTAAAAGAGAAAAGGAGTCATTACTTTATGGTACCACACCAACATTTATCTCTCATTATAGAAATTATTCAGTCATTAATTGTTAAGGAAGGATCACTTTTATGGTGAGGTTATTAGAAACAGTAATTGGAGTATGCTTCATGTCATAAATTTAGTACATTGTAAATGAGTAGTCATATAAATTAACATTTAAAAGAATCATTCCTACTTAGTAATAACACAGGAGGTGCAGGACAGGTTCAGTGAATTAATGGAGAAGTTGATACTTGAGGTAAAGGCCACTTATCCCAGTTAGCCAATAATCCCCAGGAGAAACCCTGTGCCAAGATCTAAAAAGACATAAGAAAGGCTTCACTTTTGGCTGACTGAATCTTGCATCTTGAACACATTGAAGAACAGATGCATGCTGTCACATAAAAATGCTGTCAATTTTCCATGGTTTTATACTTCTGTATTATTGGATAGAGCTGGCTGAATACTAGCTGATGTTTAAGGCACCTGCATTCTAAATTCCAAGATTTACACCATGTTGGAAAGCAAAATAAATGTTTGCTCAAAGGCTACAAAGCACTGGAGTAAGAATCATTAATGAGTTTTGATTCAGAGACCCAGAGTTGTGATGCTCTGTAAATCAGTTCTGCGAGTTCATTGCTAAATATCTGCAGAATGAGGATCAATAAATGCAGAAAGTGAAATTTAACAATATTAGTAATATTTAAATTAGCAAAGACAGTTACAGAGGATTTTGCAATCTGTAGAAAATTAAATACAGAGTAAATAACCAGATTAAATGAAAGCAGAAAAATTCAGTTTCAATGAATACAATTAGCTCTGTATACAGATAGAAATACAGTTAGAAATCAGAGGAAGTTTTTAGAAGAGTATTATGTGCATACAGAATAAGGGTAAATATCATAATCCCCATTGACGACTTTTGTCTCAGAAAGATCCTGGCAAATGCAGAACAGGTCTATGGTAGGATAATGCCAAGGTTAAAGCTATGAGCAGGAGAAGGCACAATTTCAAGGGGAAAGCTACAACTGAGAGAGGCAATGTGCCAAGTGTCTGAAATAACAAAAAAAGATGTTTGAACATAGTTTGGCCTATAGATTGTGACAAAGACAAGAAATATTAATACTGAAAGGCAACAGACATAAAATAGTACAAATACCCCGTTTTCTACCATTTATAATTAATCTGTGTGGATTGTTGTCACAGGAAAACAGCCTAGTAAATTCCTGAAAAGTAGCATCTGCAGCCCAGCCTGAGATGACCTTGAGATAAGAACTGTGAATCCCCATGTGTTGAGGTATCAAGCCAGGGCCAGCTGGGTCTCAGGGAAAAGTTCTTTTTTTGTGGCCCAACAGAGAAGGGAGCAGAAGCGCTGTGGTTGAAGGGCAGATGTTACAACAGAAGAACTGCTGGTTTGTAATGGCATCACAGCTTTTGTCGCTGGTTTTACAAATCTGGGGGATAGGATTTGGTATTTATGGGGAAATGTACTAATAAAATGCCAGCATGCATGTCACGCCTTCTTAGTGCTTGTGATTCATCTTCCTATATATCACTGAAACTATGGGCATATTTTTAGCTTTTTATTGATCTCAGGAAGTGAAATAACTGAATGGCACTGAGGATTTTGCACTGAAATCAAGTTAGTTATATATCATAAATTAATTTGAGTTTTTATCTTTTAGTCCAAAATCAAAAACTAATTTAAAACAGATTGTTGGTTAGTGGTTAAAAAGAAAATTAAGTCTTGGTTATTCTGAATTGTATTCTCAGCTCTGAGTCAGAAATCTTGTGTGAATTCAGACAAGTTATTTAACTTCTATATATCTAAACTTCCTCATACCTGCAAAATGGATCTGCCTAATGAAGATGCTGCTGAGTCATTAAGTGCATTCTGTGTTCCAGCTATGAAAAACTTCATGGAAATGCAAAGTGTTATTACCGAGCATTGTTTTGAAGCTCCTACAAATGAGTCAGATTCATCTAGCTGTCACCCCACGTCAAATAAATGTAATTATATAGTGACAGCATAGCTAGGGACATTTATCTGAGTGAAATTCTAGATAGTTGCTGCCTGGTATCCCAGATACTTACCCAGGTGTATAGTGGGAATTATGGTGGACTGTTTCCGTAAGCTCTATGCTTGTTTGGAGTTTATTCTGCCTGTCTCTCTCTTAATCTGTCTCTCAGGTCATCCACAAACAGTTCCCAAGGATCACCAGGCCAGTCACAGTTTTCATGCTGAAAACAGCACCAAAAGGTGTTGGATCTGCATTGCATGAAGCAGTGCCATGGATGCCAACTGAACTCAGGCCAGGAGCTGCATTCCTGCACTGCTTCCCTTTCCTATCAATAGCCAATGTAGTTCCTTAGTAGTGAGGGATATTATGTGAGTGCTGATGATTTTATTACTGTACATCACACAAGGTGTTCTGCAACATGTCTGCTCCAAATTACAAAAGAAATTGAAATAATAATCCTCTGCGCTACTTGGCAGATTTGATTATACCTTGCTGCCAAGCCTTTTGAACCCATGCTGACTCTTTTTCTGCTGATAGAGAAGTCTTTGCCTGCATCCTCACAGGTGCTAGGTGATGCTAGAGGGTGCATTTGGGCAACCAGGAGGAGACACACAGGGCTTGGTATTACAGCTGGGAGCCAATTTACTTCTATCTGCCCAAGCTTGCTGCAGGCTTAAAGATGGGATGAAGGTTGCATGTAAGAGATAATCAGAATAAATGCTCCCAGCAAAGCACCATGAGGAACAGATTGTGTAGAAAATATGAACACAGGGACACTTCAGGCAATGTGCATGGTGACTCGATGCCTGCAGCTGAAGATCACTGTGCTGTTCTCTATGAGCAGTGCCACCTCCTGGTGTCCTGGATCAGGCCTAGAAGAAGGATCTTTCCCACAACAGCTGAGAGAAATAATAAAAATGCACTGAAAGTCACCCAGACATGAGAACTGCTTCCTGTTTGTAGTGTATATTATGATCCAAGGAGTACTGATTTTTTGTTGCTAGGCTCCTCTTTTCATGTCTGCAGAAGTAGACCAGTTGCCCCTCCTGAGCATCAATGAAATTACTGGGAACTGTCAATGTCCTGCTGCAATTTGTGAAAGAAACGCCAGATGGAAGCATCAATTCCAACATTTTGGTTCTGGTATCTTGTGCAAGCTCCAGGGCTGATGGCCATGGAATTGCATCTAGCACAACAGAGTTGTAACATAGGAACTCCAGCACAACCTCTTTGTTCAGTGTGGTTCAACCTCAGCCAGTACTGCTACTGGGGGAAAAGAGTTCGGATTCTCATAAATCATTTTCTCAAATGCTGAGGGAGCTGGAAATATTGTTGGTGATATGAAGTGCACAGCAGAATAGATTCCCTCATCCATTTCACAGAGCTGATAAACAGTAATGCCCTTCAGTCTCTCCCCAGCTGGCCCAGCTTCAGATGAGTAGCACAGTAATGAAAGCCTCCATATCCTATTAGCAGTTCTCGGGCCATCCGTAGCTCATTGGAGAAATGCCTGCTCCGAGCTGAGATGGATGGCTTCCTCCGTAATGAAAACTGAGTGGGGAGTAGCACTGCATGGGGAAGACCTGCTTCTATCTCATCCCTATGCAGGAGGAGCAATACTTGCAAGGGGGCATTTTGGTAAGTATCTGGTACCTTTGTTTCATGTAACAAAGGAAAGACAAATGATAGCACATTCATAACTCTAATACCAGTTTTGACATAATAGGACAAAATGGTGCCTGAGGATTCCTGTGTATCAAGCAGATGGGCCATCCATTATTTTCCTTCAGGTCAGGGGTCATCCTAAAATGAGAGTCAGCAATCATTTTGCAGGCTATAACAAAACCATTTTTTTGCCTGCTTCCTAATCCCAGAAAGCACTACTGTCCTCTACTTTTGTCCACATACATTATCATTTTTGTCTATTATGTGTGTCCCAAGAGACTTAATAGTCTTTTCTTCAGTGCAGCTTGATCTGGAGCAGCTGTAAGCTTTGCTGCAGGCAGTGTCTGACAACTGCTTGTCTCTTGGTCAGTGTCAGTTCCCTGGGGAAGGGTAGGCATTCATTTCATTATTAAAGCATGGAAAAAAATCCTATATTCATTTAGATCCAGAATAAATACGTAATATTTGGAACAAAGGGCCCATGTTCCAGTCCAGCTGGCAGTGCTTTTACCATTGCTATTCTTCAAGGCCAGCTCCTGCTTAACGCATGCATTAAGGTCATTTATTTAAGAATAATGGAATGTGCTGCAAAAGCCCTTTTTTCCTCTGTCAGTCTGAATGTCACCTTTCAGCATCTCTCATTGATCCTCAAGCATTAAGAGCTTGTGTGAAGCTGCAGTTTTGTAAAAATAAAGATTGTTCAATTACAGTACTTGGAAGAAGAGAGCAATATCTAAGAACAAGCCCAGTGGTGTTTTGTTGGGGTTTTCTTTCAAAACCAGATGTGAGTCTTATTTTGTCATATGTGTTCTCATTCAGGTGTTAGGTGAGTTGCAAATTGAATCTATAAATTACCTCCTCCATTACTAGGGTAAAAATGGATGATGATAAAAGAGTTTATTGTTAGCTTACTACAGGACACCCTAGTACTTCACATGATTAGCCAAGGTAAGATGGAGTGCTTCAAAACTGTCGATGTGCTCTTGCTGCCGTTGTCCAGCACATCCGTTTATGTTCCCTTCTATTTGAGACATGAAAGAAATGGGCTCTGAACCAGCTAGCTCCTCTTTATTTTAAGAAGAAGTTAATCCTGGAAAGGTGCAGCATTGTAAAGGATTAGGATGAAATCTTGACCCTGTTGATATTAATGGGCATGATAATTTACATCAACAGGACAAGAAGAGTCTCTGTGGTAATATACAACTAGTATTTCAGCCATATTGCCTTCTTGGCGGTCTCCAAGCATGTGGAGGCACCATCCTCCAAAGATTATGTGGAAGGGTAAACAATAATAAGGTGAAAGGCACTTCAAATGTAAATCAAACATATGTCTATGTTTTGATACCAACTTTCAAAAATATAGGCTGAGATTTGTCTCAGGCAATGGTAGAAACTCAAAGATAAGCATGAATTCTGAGTTACCATGTCCAGAGGGTGATTTATCCATCCACCTATCCTTGAGATGGTGGGCTTATCCTTATCATAACTTATGTTGAACTGAAACCATATCTGTAACAATTTTTCCTTTTTTAGCTGGTTAATGTTAAACTGATTTTAGAATTCAGCTTCTTCAGCCTTTTACAGACCCCTTGTGAAATAAGCTAATCCTATTATAGGAAGGTAGGAAGTTTTGCTTACACTGCTCTTTTTATAGAATATTTAATATATTTTAATAATTTTATA
>WBMZ01010842.1:0-47847 GCA_013400975.1 Atrichornis clamosus
CGGGGCGGAGGGGCGCAGGGCGGGGCCGGCCCGGTGCCTGCCGCCCGTCTCAGTCCCGGCCTTCCAGGTCCCGGCCCTCCCGCTTCCCAGCTGGTTCTCGCTGGCTCCTCAGACACGGGGCTTTCTCTCCGCGGGGCACTCGGGGCGTGGGAGAGAGGGGGGCCTGAGCCAGCAAGTGCCAGTGTCTGTTGGTCGTTCAAGCGCTGGGGTACCGCTGGGCGTTGTGCGAGATTTCAGCGTTGGGCTTTACTTCTCCCCTAAACATTACCTTCTGATTTTAAGTGCACCTGTTGGTTACAAACTCCTGTTTTCTCCAGCAGGAAAGAAAAAAAACCAAACCGCTTTGGTGTTTGAATGGATGTTTTTCAACCCCCCGCCTTGGTATTTACACGAACTTAGTGGGATGTAGTAGTGTTTAAATTTCCTTAACCCATTTGGGATTTTCATTGTAACCATGAGGAGCCTTCCCCCCCCTCATTCCCCCCTGTTCTATTAGAAAACTGAAATAAGGGAACAACTGATTGCACTAGTTGTGCTTGGGAATATAACCCTAAGCAATCAGCCAGGTCAGGTAGGTGTGTAGTCAGTGACCACGTCAGAGCCTCCTTCATAAAGTTTTATGTCTTTGAATGATTTGCCTTAGAAGTCTAAATTTTTATGCAGCTTGTAGTCCTGTTTTAAAAATGAATGGAAGAATTTGATGACTTTAATACTAACGTTGCATCATTTTAGTGAATGTTTGTTTCCTCTAGCAGGACAATTGGCTTTTTCATGAAAATCTTGTTCTTCTTTGTGCATCATCCACATCCTGAATGGTATGGTATGTTTCTGTAATGGAACCCTTTATTCAGAATGGATGCTGGGGTAGGTGTGTCTCATGTTACCAGTGAGAAGAAATAGGCTAAGTAGAAGATCCAAGATGCCTTTCAGTTTCTTGGTGTTGTCTGTGAATTTCCAGCAACTGAATTCTGTTACCTGAGCTGTGGTTTTTACTCTGAGCACATCAAGCTACAACACACACTAACGCACAGAAAGTTGGTGTATATAGTGGTGAATCTGGGTAAACCACAACTTGCAGCACTATTTTGGAACTAGGATTTTTAAAATTAAGCTTCAGAAATCAAGGTGTATTTCATTGCTTACTGAAACAGCTAATACCATGCAGATGACCTTGATTCTACCCTTTCTATTCAGGAGGTAGAGTGAAAGCAAAAGAGGAAGAACCTGTTATCCCGTGTGAAACTTTGATAACTGATATTTACTGAGTAACTGTGTTCTTCCTACTAGTTGTTAGTGTGAAGTAGAGGTTAGGTTTCTGCTTTTTGTTTCAGAACACATTTATATATAAGTATGTGTAAGACTATACTGAGTTTTAACAATACAGAAGACTTAAAGAATCTTGATATGGCACACTCAATAAGCTTGTCGGGTGTTTCTGTGTCTTGAGGTGCTCTGATTTCATTTCTCTTATGTGTACCTAAATCTTCCTAGGTTTCTAATGCTTAAAATTTGAAGAGTTACACTGTCCCTGTAATATGTTTGCCAAAGCAGGCGTTGCAAAGATACCTCAAACCACTTACTATTTTTAGAACTCAAAAGTTCCTTGAAAAATATTGGTAGGATTTGAATATGCTTGTCTTTCCCGATGCACATGGTGGCTCTTTCAGCTCCATTCAGTATCATAGCAGGGGCCCTCCCCTTCTTTCATCCCTCTAGCAAAGAAACCTGGCTTATCTTGCATAATAGAGAAACTTGCTCTGAATTGACATGTTATATTTTAATATTCACTCTGATGTGCATTTCTTTGCCACCTCAGGGTCACCTGTCAGGTCAAGGTTACTTACCAGGTGCTTTATCACTTGATTAGTGTTGCATGATGTCTTCAGGTGTGATAGGTCTGAGAATGTGCTTCCTTCCTGTTACTCTTTAAATATTTTCATTTAAAAAGAAGAAGCACGAAGTTAGTGTAGGTTCACAGATTCACAGAATATTCTCAGTTGGAAGGGACCCACAAGGATCATGGATTCCAACTCTCAAGTAAAACGCCATATGGGGATTGAACCCACAACTCTGGTGTTCTTAGCACCATGCTCTAACCAACTTTGTGTAGCTTCATATCACCCACCCTCAAATAACAGGAGCAACCTAAGTTGTTCCTCTGATTTTAAATTTACAAGTCCAATATGTTGTGGGCTTTTGTCACTTCCCTCTCTCTCTTTAAATGCCCTCTTACGTCTATCTGGAAAGAACTGCACTGGAATTGAAGTGGTGCTGCAATGCATCTTCCAAAGAACAGAAGGGAAAAAATGGCTTCCTTATTTATGCTGTGCCTGTTGGACTCTGGAGTGGTTCAACTATGACAGCAGACAGATTGGAACAGATCATGTATTTGCTGCCTGCTAATGAGGAATGTTCACGTTTCAAGCTGGAAAAGTGTTTGCCTTCAAGCTTTATCAGTATATATCTACTGGCACCCTTATAGTTTGATGTTTAAGCATTCGATAATGCAGTCATAGTTACTGGAAGGTGTAATTTATGTGGTTTCAGCTTTGTTTCACTGTAGTGCACTGTTCATCGTTATGCTGGATTTATCATGCTGTGGAAAAGTTGCTATATGCATTTTGTTGTATATATTTCTACAATACGAGTAGAGTCTGTAGGCATAATATATGTGGTTAAGAAGAAGGTAACATTTTGTTGGAGAGATTAATTACATTTTGGGTATCTTGACTTTCAAGAGCTTATTTTCAAATTCCCTGATTTACTGTTTCTTCAGTGTTCTCTAAGCCAGGATTATAGAAAGTAATTTCATCAAGTCTGTTTCTTTGATAAGACAGCCTTAAAAATGACAACTAACAGGTACTCCAGAGAATTATTGATAAAATTATGAGAAATCCAACTATGGCATAACCTGTCAGTAGGAAAATTTAATCTGAGTCAGTCAGTTGTTGGTGTATGTCCTGATAAAACATGGATTAGGTTTAGTCCTGGCAGCAAAGGTGAAGTAAAAGAATGACAAGGTCTTGCTTTTGATTATAGGGTCTCATGCATCACCAGATGGCTTTCCAGACACTCAGCTGGAAGCCTACTTTTAGATGTTATTTGCCTTCAAGAATTCAGCAGTCTTTGGCATCATTTTTCTTTTCTAGCATCGAAGTAGTTATCACTATTACAGTTACTGCAAGAATACTGTGATACCTATGTTGCTTTTCTTCCTGAGGTTATCTTTTAAAGAAAACAGGAACTTCTCATTTTGCTGCCTTTTCTCCTGCTCTAGTCTTTCCTCTTTGATAGGGAAAGCTTCCCTGGCCTTCACACAGGATCTGTTACAGTGGCGGTGTTGTTGTTGCTAAGCTGTACATTTTGATGTCCTTACAACCTTCATCTCATGTCAACTTTCATAGGAGTGATGCATGAGAAAATGGATTCTCTTTTAGCTTTATGTAGTACAGAACTGCATCTTCCAGCCACAAGGGTTGATATTTTTTAACACAAAATCCGTTACTCTTTGGTGGTAGATTTTGTTTGGGTTTTTTTTTCTGGCACTCAAAGTTGAATTTGCTGTAATGAAACTCAGGACCCTGACTCTCACAGACACTGTTCAGGTCATAAAAAGATTAAATTGGTTTGAGTCCCACAGTTCCAAGAATATTTTTTCTACCTTTTGATGAGTGTTGCACTGAATGTTTAGTGAAGACCACTGCAAGTACAGGATCATCAAGTCCAAGGAATCTTAGCCAATATGTTGGTAAGTTTAGCAGCTCATTTCTTGTTTCTTTGCCTGAGTTAGTATCTTTTTTAAAAAATCACAGTATAAATTCTTGAATGTAGTTTCTCTAGTTTTCTTTAAAGTTTGTAACCAAAGGTGATGGTAAAATCAAGAGGTGTTTACTGCATCTTCCCTACTGTGACAGCCTAATGCGTCTCAAGGCCAAAGTTAGACTTATGTGGCATGCTTTGCTCTTAACAAATCCACATTTGATGTTGTTTTCCTTAGTTATCTTCTAGGGAATTGCAAAAGATGGGTTTTGTTTACTGAGTATTGATGCTAAGCAGACTACCTCCCAGACTGCTCCTCTTTTCCTGTATTTTTGAAGACGGGAATGACATTTTTCCTTTTTTGGCCTTCTGATACTTTGCTGGGCTTCTGTGAACNGAGTATTGATGCTAAGCAGACTACCTCCCAGACTGCTCCTCTTTTCCTGTATTTTTGAAGACGGGAATGACATTTTTCCTTTTTTGGCCTTCTGATACTTTGCTGGGCTTCTGTGAACATCAGTGATTCTGGCCAGTATTGTCAGTACTTTAAGAAGAGATCTTCAGATTGTTTGGGTCTGATGAAATTTGATTTACTTTTTTTGAGGGAGTATTGTTCCTTCTGTATTCAGGCCACCTGATCATTCCATTGTTACTGTGCTAGTCACGTTAATGACTGGTCATGTTTCATATTTTTTAACAAAGATGACTGTGAGAAAGGCTGTTAGATAAAAATTGAAGGGTTGTTTTGGAGAAGACCATTAAAATGCTTTTTCCCAGGTTGCAGATTAAATCTTTAAAATTTTAAACTATAGTTACCATATGGGCTCTAGAGAAAGGAAGTAACTGAAATTACCAGACCCTAATCCTTGAGGATTTCAATGATTGTAGTTAAAACTACAGTGTGAGAGAGCTCAATTTTTAGTATCATTCAGATGTGTTATGAATGAAATGCAAGCAATTTAAAAGCATCCATGTTCCCATCTTGAATTTGTTTCTGTCACATAGGGGTCACTTTGTTAACCATTAATGAAATGAGTCCCCAGATGCATGTAGCAAGCTGCACACATACACAGGCAGCCGTTCTGCTTCAGAATGTCTGTCCAGGCAGTTGTGTACTGAAATTGATGGATGAACACGCAGATTTTTAAGTGCTTGCCCTGGATTTATGATTGTGACAGTCCCTTGTGTTGCATCTCTTTCTTCTAGGGAGCATGAAGGTTAGAAGTAGCAAAGTGCTTTTGACTGAGGAAAAAAAGCTGGAAATGCAAATGCAAATACCTGTTAGACAGCAAAGACTCCTGATGTTTCCTGGTGTTCAGCATGGGGTGGCTTAGTATAGTGTAATATACAGGATCTTTAGGAGACATCTAAGTGATTTGAGAAATTCTTTCCAATTAAGGTAGCCTCTATGTGGATTCATATGCAGAAATTGATGCCTTTAAAAAAGGTTTCTATCTTCCTGAGTTTTAACATTGTTTTACCATTGTTATTGGGCACAGAAACTAAAAGTTTAGTTACCCAGGTTCTTATGAAATCAGCTGGATTTAGCAACGTGTTTCAGCCTTTGGATTAAATCTCTAGTGTATTTTATTCAGGTTGGAATGGAAGTTTTTCCTAATCAGTCACTAGTTTTTATTCTAATTGCTAAATAACTAAATAAAAAGTAACTAAATAATAACTAAGTAGTATGTTTAATCCTCTGGGAAAACTGGCTTATCTTTCAAATAAAGCAGTGGAATAGTTCTTTTTGCCAGAATGAAATAATTAGCTTTTGTATCATTTTCAGAGCTGAAGGCAACTTAGTATGCAGTGAGAATATACATTTTTTGGGTTTTCACTGGATTTGAGGGAGCTTAGATTTCCAGAAAGATTTACTAGACCTTCCAGTTGTAGAGAGACTTCCTGTAATCTGCCTTGCTTAATGCCTTATCTCTAGTAGATTTGGACCACTGTTGTAGCTGCACAGAGAGAGCCCCCATTGTAGACAGGAATGAAGGATCTTTGAGGCGTGAACGGGTCCTATTCATTTCCATAATGGAGTTCTAACAATACAATCTGGCAAACATAGATTGTTTTAGCAGGGAACAGCCCTTTATTCTGGCATCTTGGCAGGGCTTGGGTAGAGTCCCACCATTCTTTCCCCCTCTGGCCCTTGCTTTCAGTGTCTTGACTAAGCCTGTTTTTTCTCTTGAGGGACTTCTGTTCTTATTAACATGTTTTTGTACGGTGAATTTAATGAAAGATGCCACTCTGGCCGTTGGGGATGTTGAAGTTTTGTGTGAATTTCTCCACTGCATGTGCTGCACAAGCACTGTGAATTGAACGGTCTGTAGCAGGTCACCTCTGTCTCTAGACAGCAGGCTGGGGTCTTGTTTTAATGCTGTTTCATTGGCAGATAGAACTCCCATTTACTAATGCAGCAAGTGCTATTCTAGACATTCAACAATTACTTTTTCCATGACACAACTTGTGGTTTATGCTCTAGGGTTAGATGAACAAACATTAGTGGAATTGACTCAAATAACAGTAGGATCTAAAGCTGAAGTGAAGAAAAACCCCCAACATTAAGTCAGTTAAGTCACCTTAGATCACATATTTTTTTGGGCTTTGCTGTGTTTGTAATCAGTGAGTTGAAATTGTTTTTCTTTTGGTTATTTGAGCCCTTGTCTAACAGGTTATCATTCTTGGAATCCCCAATTCAGACAAATCACATAGCAGATTTTATAATTTTCTGCTGTATCAGGCAAATTTATATATCCACTGGACAGGATTAAATATATTTTTGTCCCCAGAGATATCCACCTTAAGAGTGCACTGAAGTTCTTGCTGCACGGGAAAGGAAATAGATACATATTTGTATTTATGTACACGCACACAAATATACAATGAAGTATATATACTTTTTCATTTCCCTTATTCTTGTGCTGAAATGTTAATTAATGATAATTGCTACTGGAATTGAAATGTCTGCTTTTACTTTTAGCTTTGAGTTCTTTGAATTATGCTAGGCTTTGCATCTGCTCCTTGGAGCTGCCCTAAGTAACGTAGTAGTGAAGTTGACCTGGCTGTTTCAGTGATGTCTGCATGATATCTGAATGAAGAATTAGTGTTGTGTGGAGTTTAAAAGTAGGGAGTTCCTCAGTTTTCATGGTGTTGCACATAGCTCATATGATGAACTATTGCAAGGACATTGTCTTTGTAACCAGGCAGGTGAAACCCTGCTATCCTTCATTTGTATTTAGATGACACTTTCATAACTGTTCGGACTAGGAATTTCTTTTTGTTTAGACTACATTTATAGTTTATAGATAAGTGGTTTGGAGCCTTACAGTACAGATTAGAAGGTGAATTACATGCTTCTTATTGCTATTTCAAGGTGTGGTAAGTGCATCTAGTTCACTTATGTAGGTGGGTGTCAGTATTTACATTCCTGTGCAGAAGGATCCTAGAGTTGGATAATGTTAACTTTCCATTTTTGAAGCTCAAAGCTCCTGTAAAACTCTTCCAATTCCCGTAAGTATTCAGAAGCTGAAATGAGATGAAGTTGTGTACATTCTCCCATTCTGACAGATGGAGTATGTGTTGTTCTGAATCCCATCACTGTCATTTCTGATCACATACACTCGGTGACAATCAAATATCGTATCTTGGTCTTCATAGTGTCGTCCTCACAATCTGGATGCTGACCTGTTAATCTCATTTGAAGGTTGTTGGACAGCATTAAAAACGAAAATGAGTTGCAAGTGTCTTCACAACTTCCTAGTCTCACCATCATCCTTTTCCTTTTGCTAGGTGCATAGTTCTGACTTTGAAATGTATACGTGATAGCTGTACCTTGGGGAAGATATAGCAGCATTTCCATGTTAATAGAAGACTCCAGGCTTCTGTTGATCTCACCAAACATTCACATAGCAACTATTTTTGGCATTTGCTTTCACACTTGTGGATGCTCTAATATCCCTGTCCTTTGGCAGTGAGATTGCTAAATGGCCTCGTTTGTCTTTATCCTACAGCTGAGAGCAGTTTTTTTCAGGGATTCTACCTTAATCCTATGTCTCACGGGCATTCATTTCTTTGCTTACCAGTGTTGCTTTTTACATTATTTACTTCATGCTTTTCACATGAAAGCAAGGAAAAATGGGAAGGTACAAACTTTTGACAACAGACCCATGTTATGCTATCCTTCCTAAATATAATCTTTTTATAGCCACATCAAAGTTTCTTTCAAAGGTGGTCTTTGACTTCTACTTGAATTGGGTTATCCATTTGCAAATATTTTTCTTGAAATCACATACTTGCCGAGATGTGGAAAGACTTTACTTAATAGGCATCCACAGGGTGCTTTCCATTTGCATGGAAGAACAAAACAGTTTCAAACATTTCAAAGCCTCTTTGTTGCTTATGTACAGGGAATGAGGGGTCCAGCCCTCAGGAATTCAGACTGAATCTCATTTTGCATCTCTGCTGGCAACAAATTAGCCCATGTAATTTCTGCAATCGAGTACACGTTCTCCTCTTCATGCACTTCCACTGGAGTGGTTTTTTTGGGTATTTTTTTAAAGATATCTACATTTTAGATCTTTTCAGAGTTAAAGCAATGTCAGCACTCTGCGTGTTCATCAAGCATTAAGCCAGGTCACCAGAGCCAAAGGTGCTGTCACTGCCTCCAGAGGGACATTTTCACAGTTGACCATGCAACATTGATTGTAAGCCTCTACTATTCAGAATACTTGCCAGTACCCAAAGAAAACCAGAGTATTACACGTCTCTGGGATACCTACAGTAAAAACACCTGGCTTCTTTTACACTGATGTACTCCCCAGGGTACATCCAAACTGAGAGTTGCTCATCTGCCTGGCTTCCTGTGGGCCAGTTTGAATAATATGGGTAAGTTAGCAAGGAACATCTCCTCCGTAGAGCAAACAAAGCAGTGAGTGTCACACACGAGCTAGGGATTTTCATTTTGATGTTTCTGGGCTCAAGGTGTGTAACAAGCAAGTCACAGTTTGCTGACTCCATTTTCATCTCACTTGGTTACATCCTCTTGACCTGAGCACAAATAAACACTTGTGTCCCTGCCCACTCATTCATAGTTTATCTGTTGTTTGTTCTTTCTGTGGAAGCAGCCCAGCCTGGTGATTTCAGGACCAGCCTGCACTTGTAATAGCAGTTTAAATGTTGTCTGTGAGTATTGTCTATCTTCAGAAAGAGTTTTTAAAATTCTGTAAGAGTCCCTGATACAAGCATGATTCTTATGCCTAAAATATTTAAATTCATAGAATTCTCTCCAGCACAGACAAAGAGGACCAGCTGTAGTATTTTCTTTGTGCATCTGTGCATCATTAGGGAATTTGCTGAGATTTCCATGTCCTAAGGCCTCTCAGCATCCATCAGGTGGTTTTAAAACTTTCCTATTCACCTGAGATGAATTTCATGCAGTGACAACAAGGTAAAAGTTTTCGAACAGCTGTGTTAATTTTGGCCCCATGTGAAATGAAGCCAACTTTTCCTTGCTACAGGAAATTGCCAAATAAAATAATGGAGAGGAAATGAACTACTCTTTGAGTTTCTGGGACAATATTCTGAAGAAACATAGTAATTCCAAGCAAAAAGTATTTTTTAAAAAACATCCCTCTAGATGTAAGTCGATATTCTTTGTTTATATCCCATAGGGCAATCTTAGTAGCAAGCTGACTCCTCACTTGAAGAAAATATATTAAAAAATACAATAAAATCTCTTTCAGCTTTTCAGCTAGAGGTCAGAGAAGGAACGAGAGCAATCAGATGTTTTTAAGAGATGTGAATACTACTGTGATCAAAACCTTAAAACTTCTCTAATTTCTCTGTGAGGGAAGTATTTAGTTGTGCGGGCATTCTTTAGCTATTTGTTTTGTTTTGCTTTAAGATTGTGAAGGTTTTTGTACTTAGAATAGTTTAATATATTAAAATCACATCAACCTTTCGTATATCAAATAATCTATATTTATAATTTAGAAATAAAATACACTTTTCATTGCATTTTGACATCAACACATATCTTGTAGCAAAATAAGTGTTAATTTTTCACTTGTTGCTATTATGTTTATTTTATTGAAGCAGTGTATGTTTCTAAATGTGACTATGTACCAGTTTACAAGTGTTAAATGTTAACTTGTATTTCACATCTTTCAACAACAAGAAGTGGTTTTTCAAAGCTTGTAAGTGTTCAGCTGCTACCTGTGAAAAGGCCTCAATTCTTAAATTTTTGTGGAATGCAGGTAGAAGGACTTGAGTCTTGAAATACCATGAGATCTAGTCTATCTAAATAGATTTCTGATTCCTTTTCATACCTATATAAGATTATGGCCTCAGAGAACTAGAACAGATCCTGTTTGAGGTGATCTGGTGCTTCCCCTGGCCCAAAAAAAAATTAACTGCCCCAATATCTTTATCAACACATTGCGTAAAGAACCCCTCTAAGCACTCTTCTGAAATGCTTTCTGTTTCTTACTGTTGGAAGCTTTTATTTACATCTGATCTGAATCTTTCTTACAGAAACTTAGGCTCATTGTTTCTTACCCTATTAACCATGGTCCCAAAAGTCATATGTGAAACTGTATGTATTTAAGGAATGTTTAGAACCTTTTACTTTCACGATCTTCCTTCCACTGGACTAAAAAAGCTTTGAGCTCTTCTCTGTAGTCTTTTTTTTCAGGTCACTCATTGGACTTGATTGAACTTCTATGGCCTCTTTCTACCACAGTTTTGAAGTACAGGACCTAAAACTGTCCGACTTCTCCAGCTTGAGGCCATCCTCATCTTGAGTAAGATGAGCAAGTTGTTTTCTGTCTCTTGGATTTTCATCCTATTCATATATTCCTGTGCAATTTTCGGTGTGGTTTATAAATGTGGTTTTACAGCAGCATGGTATTGATTCGTACCTTCTAAAATATTAAAAACTCCAGACCCTATTCTGCAGTTGTTGCCTGGACAGCTGTTCTCCTTCTTGTGTTTGTGTGGTTGAGTAAACTTTTCTGTATAAATCTGTGTACTTTTGACTGGTAAATAGCATTCTGGTTTTTCAGACCACTTCTTTGCTTTGTCAAGATTATTTTGAGCCCTTATCTTCCTTCCAACTTTGTTTTGTCTGCAGATTTAATGAATACTGTATTTCATCATCCAGATTACTAATGGAGATACTAAAATATCAAATAATACTGGACCCAGGACAAAACTCTGCAAAACTGTATTTGATGGATCTTTCCCCAGCCACTGTAGACCATCAATAAGTGCTGTTTTGAGGGGTTTTTTTCTGTCCAGTTTCACACCCAGCATATAATATTGTTTTCAAGGTATTATTGCTCTAGTTTGTTGGAAACTGAGAGAATATTGGAACTTCATGAAAATCAGGATATAACCTTTCGTACTGCTGCTCCGTTCTAGCATCTCTTGTGCTATGGGAGGCTATCAGAGTGATCTGACATCACTAATTCTTGAGAAACACTGTTGTCTGCTGTTACTTCTGTAATTTCTTCAAGATCCATTATTTGTTCCTGTATTTTTTCAAGAGTTGAAGTTGAGCTGACTGTTACGGAGTAACTCCGCTGAGGTGAGGTTCCGGAGTGAAGCACAGGTTCTCCAGGAGCTCCCTGGCCCAGTGCTTCCATGCCAGTGTGCTTTCTGCCAGCCCACAGGCCTGCAGCTGGATCAGAAGGAAGGCTGACCTGATGGATGCTTTGGAGAGCTGTTTCCAGGAGGCCTGATAACTTTGTTTCTGGTTCAGCCACTTTGTTCAATGAAGAGTAAACTAGTTTTTTTTATGGATTTGTGTCGTAGGGGTGTTCTCCACAGGGTAACGAAGGCTGTCTCACTGCTCCCTCTAATCTTCCCTTGTGCCACCTCTTCCAAGCAATGTCTGTAGTATTGTAAGTGTCAGATTTTCTGCTTTTGAGCAGTGAGTGCATCATCTAATGGATTTGGAAGCAGCATGTACTGATCTGACGTTACCTTCATGCCTTGCCTGTCTAGCCAGAGTGTTCCTGCTGACAGTTCACCATGCTTAGCTCCCACTGTAACTTTCTGTCAGCAAGGCACTAATTTGACTTGTCTTCTAGCACCTTCCTTGTGTGATATTTGTAAAAATGTATTGTTATTAATTCCTTTAGCCTTTCTCTGAGTCTGGGTGAAATGGACTGATAAGACCTGCAGTTAATGTCTGTGTTTTGGTAGATTGATTGGAGAAGCTTTAGTTTGATTGCTTCAGCTTTAAAAAGGGAAGTAAATGGTTTGAGAATTATTAAAGCAGGGTTAAGGCTGTATCAGGCAGCATGTGAGACCATTACTGCATTAATTGCAGTTCTGGACTTTCCTTTGAAAACCAGGAGGTGCAGAAGTAGTGCAAATTTCAGTGTGCATTGACCTGCTCGGTAGCTGGGTTAGGGCTCAGCTTTGAATAGCAGCCATAACATGCTGTCCTTCAAGTTGAGTGGAGAACTGTGAGGAGCACAGCACAAAAAATAAGACTGCCAGGCTGCGTCCTTGCTCAGGAAGGCACTGTGGTTTAGAATGAGGATGGTGACCGCTGTTGGTCTGCATGTGGACCCAGTGCTTGGTTCCTTCACCAGCTGTGCACAAACCCTTCCTGCTCTGTCACGTCATCACAAGTTCGTGTCCTAGGGCCTCCAGAGACAACTTGAGCCAGCTCTTCTGAGCCAGTAGGCTGTTGTCTGCCTCCAAATCACCCAGCTAGGGTTTGTATAACCTGTTCCACTCGACGCAGGAGGGAAGAGTCCATGGTTGCCTCAGGACCAGAGGAACCTTCTGGTGTGTGGCAGCACGAGCTGTGGCAACTTGCTGTAGATAGTTCTTGTGTCTGTCAGTGCAGCTGTCACTAGCACACGGAGTGGCACGTGGGGCTCATAAAGGCAAATGAGAGAATCCGTTTGCGGGCCGCAGCGTACCACATGAAAGGAGCCATTTGCTTAGTCACCTTTAGCAAAGCAGCATGAGAGGGCAGCCTAACCCTGACGCAGCTACACTGAATTATTTCACTAGCCCTAGAGGGCAGAGTTAAATTTATAGGGTGGGGTTAGTATGTGCTGTAAATGTTCCTCCTTTAAATGTGTTTCTCATTTAAAATATAAATATTAAAATCCTACTGAAGTTTAAGTATGAGTGCATTTGACATTCAAGAAAGGGATACTAGGCAGTGCTGTTTAAATCTTAATTTAGTTCAGTTTGTGGGCAATGGGTTAATCTTTTCTCAGAAGCTATTTATCTGAAAACTTGCTCTGGTGTAAATATGTTTCTTTCTAATTTAATGTTAGATCTTTAGTCTCTGAATTTAAGAATTAAGCATATTGAAACAGCATTTGTACTTGATGAATTTGACATACTGAATTATCAGATCAAAATAAACACATTTAAAAGTTTCTACAGCAAGTTTGCAGAGAAGTAATTGCTTTAAAAGCAATAAAGGAAGCAAAGTCTGTAGTATATAGGCTGCTCCTAAGTTTCCCTTTTCCTTCATTTTTTTCCCTAACAACATTAATTCTTAAATTGTCCCAATTAGGCTTTAAAATTAATGCTTTAGTTAGTAAAATCTGACTCATCTGGCTTCCCTTCATTTTGCTGCTTAATAACTGTCTGAAGACAGGTTTTGCTAAGCCGATGTTAACAGACAAGCATATTATTTTAGCAACGAGAGCTTTGAAGTTGCGAAGTATTAATAAGGGAAATAAAAAAATTGTAGGCAGATGCAAAAGATGCAGTAGTTGGTGACTGTTGTCAGCCAAAGAATTCTTTTGTCTCTGAGGCTGGAGCAAGTTTTGGTTGTGTTGTTTTGGTTTTATTTTTGTTCCCTTTTTGATCCCTGTTGAGAGGATCTTGATATTTGAAATTTCAAGTTTTCCAATTTTTTTGTTTTATTCGTGTCTGTGTTTGCTTGTGCTGCTCTGTCTTCCCTTTGACTTTCATATTTTCTTTTCCTCTGGCAAATTTGAACTTGCTTCAATTCGGGACAGCTGGGGCAAAATGAATCGCCACGAATAAAATTATAACAAGAAGAGCAAAGTCTGTGAATGATCCTTTGCTGTTTCCTGAGTCATTCCAGTCTCATTAATCAGTGCTGGTGCTGTGGAAGCTTGTGGTGTGTTATGTCGCCAGCACAGCAGCTTCTCCGTCCCTTTCCCCCACCCCCTGCGTGCCTACACAGTGGGGAAAACTAGAGAGGGAAGCCATCAATCTTCCCTGTCCTAGATGTCAGCAGTGATTCTCCTGTCGACTTCCTGCTCTCTCTGTTGTGCCCACCACCTGTGTTTAGAATTAGTTCTGATGCTGTGGATCTCACTTGGCTCTTCACCTGTTCTGCCCCAACTAAGTAGCTCTTAAAGCAGAGTGGCTAAATGCTATAGCATGTGAGTAGTAACCACCACTGTGGCTTGTGGGGTGATTTCTGTTGCAGCTGCTTTTGTAATACTGTCATAACTTTCTGTAACAGTGTGGGGTTTGGGTCTAAAATCTCTTGCTTTTGTTTCAGTCAAAGATAAGCTTGTGAGCAAGTCTTTTTTTTCTTAATTTAGAGATGAAAATATTTATTAGATATATTATCAGTAGAAGCATAAGCCTGTATTCCATCTGTTAGATTGCTGGGATATGAACAAAGCCCAAAGAAATTAGTTAGTCTGAAGCTTTGTCTTTACCTTCAGTCACTCAAAGGATATAGTTAACAAAAGCCTCTTTGGGATTTGGTTTTTACATCTCTATACCTGGCTGGTGCAGCTCTTGAAAATATGTCTGTCTCCCCCACCACTGTGTAGATTGAGAAGACGACATGCACCACCTCTAGTTCTAGGGCAGGATTAATGTGATCATTTTATGGTTTGTTGTGTTAAATAATACGTCTTAACTGGATTCAAACCAGCCAAATTTTTATGCATACTTTTATGTAATTGTATAACATCCCTATGCCAAGATAAAAGGAGAAAGCAATCGTGAGAACTGTCTGCCTACTGGCAACTTCCTCCTACCTCCATGAATGAGTGCTAGGTTTTTCTGTTTTTAAAACCCAGAAAGAGACAAACATAAGCATAACGTTTCCTTGTAATTGTAGCTTGCCTGCTGTCATTTCAAGTGTGTGATGGCAATATTTATGTGGAGTTGTAAAGAAGAGAGGTCCTGAGAACTTAAATGACACAAATGCGTTCATTTGATTTTATTTGTGTAACTCTTTGTAAATGGGCGGAACTGTGTTGTGACTGATTTAACTACATATTTGAGAAGCAGTTTTCTCTTGACTCTGCCAGGCAAATGCATGTATTCAACAGGTTGTGTTCAACACTCAGAGAATTCATAAAACTAAACATGAAATGTATAATCAGCATACCAAGAATTGGCTGTGGCATGGATCTTTTCCTTATCTTTATCTACTTTGATGTGTCTTCCCATTCTGGCACATTTATCTCATGAGAGGGAATGAGTCTGATTTTGACTGCTGAATTGAAACCTTGGCAGTTGTAGATCTCCTTACTATCAATATGGCATATGGAGAAAAGCTCTGCTTTGGTCCAAGAGAACAGCATTGGATTCTGAAGCTGCCATTTTTCCTCCTTTGCATTGAAAATGGTTATGGCCATACTGCAGGATCACAGGACCAGACTTCAGCCACCCTACTCTGGGATAAGAATATAATGCTTATTCCTGATTGTTTGAGAGCATCTGGATATTTTTAGTTTCTCAGTGTAAGGAGCAGCAGTTTATCTCATCACGAAAGGGAGGTTAGGTAAGAGAACACCTGAATCTTAATGGTTTTGGGCCAAACTTCATTTGGTAATGCAACTGAGAAATGCACTGTGGTATTTAGAATTACCACACAGAGGTCTTTTAGAGAGAAAACAAATAATAGATGTTAAGTCATCTGTCAGATTCTACACTCTTAACAGGAGTGAGGATTAACAAGCAGCACTACTGGTGTAGGTGCACACACCACACAGAGTTAAACATACGAACAGCAGGCTCACACTGTGCTTACTACAGATGTCTGAATGAGTGAGTGCCTGTGGGCTGGAGCTGCATGTCTTGTGGCTTTCACTCTTCTCCACTGGGAAGTCTTCACTCCTTTTGTTTTTATCTTTTTCCAACTCCAGTACTTTGGAGCACACAGCTCCCATCCCCTGACCTAACAGCTTCATTGAAGTGCATTCCAGGCCCATGATTTCATGGTACCAGGCAGAACTCCCCTGCCACGCTGCTATGCTGCCCGCTGCTTCTCACGGAGTGAACAAACAGGGAACATAAACTCTCTCCAAAGGAGCAATGTTCTCTGTATATTTTTAGTGCAAGAAATCCAAGATTCATTTGAGGGTGTTTTGTGTGGGCTTTTTTTAATACAGACTTCTGCTAACACAATGGAATATTTCATGCCACCCTACTTGCTGTAACTTCTTGTGCTCTATGTTGTTAAATGGAATTAAAGGAGTTAAAGATGAAAGACTTCTAGTCAACTGGTCCCTCAGCTGGGAGCCAGTGTGGGTTTGTTCTTTGTAATGGATTTTGTAGTGCTTACTCAGGTTCAGCCTAGCTCAGTGTTCATTATTGGATTTACTTGTTTCTGCAAATTCTGTACTTTAGGTTAAGTAATTGCTGAGCTTAGACTCAATATAATACTGCTACTGTTTGTTTCTAATGTTTAACTTTCTATTTATTGCCCTTACACTGAACAAACCTTTTATAGGTAGTTCTTTACCATTTGAACATACAAAGCACCATTAAAGATGTCATGCTTGCCTTCACAGTTATTCTCTTTAATGGATAGACAGAGAACTTTGTTCTCTCTTTATATGAAATTGTGTCCATTTTGTGTTGTGCTCGGGTGTTTTCTTTTCAATGTGTAGTGTGTCACCAGATGCTAACTGATGTAGTATTACAACAAACGTACCTTTCATGAGCTCCTTGTTAGCCTTTGAATATTTGGAGTTAGTACAGTATTTGACCATATAGTTTATGGTGAGACACCGTCGTCTTGTATTTTCTTGGTGAAAGACGTTCTCAAACTGCCTATTTAAGTGTCACTATTGCATTTTTATGAATTGAGTGTATTAGACTCAAATTAAGGGATGTAATTTTGGCAATACATCCAATATGTTCATAGTAACATAATCTACAAACTGGACAGTGATCTGAGAAGTTGAAAAGGCAGATAATGAACATGTTATGGGAAGCGCATGAAGTAAGGACTGCGACTGCAAGGGAACAGAGTCTGCATGAATTTGGGACCAACAAAGTTTCTAGGAAGAACTGTTCTCCACAGGCTCACGCTGTTAGCACTTTTTGGGTCAAGGTATTGGCACATGAGCTGATCTGTGCTGACTGCACAGAAATTCCTACTTTCTGTTATAACACACAGTTACCCAGGGGATAGAGCTACTTCTGCACTGAAGTAGCACCAGCTTCAGGGTCCCAGGGAAAAGAAGCAGTAACAGCAGGAGACATTGCAGGTGATGCTGTCTTTGACTAGACTGAAGTTGAAAGATGTGAAAGTTTCTGCACTATAATTAACTTGGTCGTGCTAATATACTTAATTGTTGCAGATCCACAGTGAATTTCTAGAACATTATGAAGTTTCTTAGCTTTTCTAACTGTGCAGGTAGAAAACATATTTTATGTAAGGTCACTGGAGTCAAGGCAGTAATAGCTTAATTAGTAATAATAGTAATAACCTTACCATGGCAGTCTCTATGCCTTCTTACTGTCTTGATATACCATGCAAGTGCTCTTTTGGGAAGCAAGGGGTGTTAAGCACAAGTGAAGGAAGAAAAGGATACGAGAGGGAGGAAACTGTATAATAAGAAAATGGAGAGTAGGCTTCATAGGCTGTAAGAAGTATAGCTGTGAAGAAGAGTGTTGTTAAACAGTATATAAATGAGCACTAGGAAGCAAGCAGCGCTGTGGGGAGAAGTATCTGTAGGAAGGAGCATCAGGATTTGAACTTAGTGAGGGGAGACATGAAGATGAGAAAAGGCTATGTGTTCTGACAAAAAACTAGCTGTTCTGGGATCCCTGTAGGGGCAGAACACCATCTTAGTGGTCAGCTGTTTTCTTCTTGACTTCTTATTGTCTTGGTGAAGAGCAGGAACAAAGGAAGCAAAAGGCAAGTGTTACGCCTGTAAAGTACCTATTGCATTGTCTAGCAACTGCTCTAGGCCTGTAGTAATAGAAGTACAGCTCTGAAGCCTAGTGAATCCCAAGTTCCCAAAAGACTTCATCTAACTTTTGTATGTTGGAATGCTATATGCCTCCTTCTGTAGGTGAGCACCTGGCCCTTCTCAGTGTTAACAGGAAGCTGGCTGCAGTCCTTGGACCAGGTAGTAGCTTAGTGGGAGGTGAGTGGATTCCGTGAGTGGTGAGAAATGCTCTGATGTAGGTTCCTAGGAAAATAAGGAATTAAATGGCAAGCAAGAGATTGAGTAGCATAACTCCATTTTTGTGTAATGGAGAAGAGGCACATGGGTGGTCGAAGACTGAAACACAAGGACTGGAAGCTGGAATTGCTGTTGGAGGAAGTGGTGTGCTTTTCATTGCAGTGACTACCTTGCAGCTCCTGTGCTGGAGGTTCTCCAAGAACACTTACAAACTGACTGGAGAATGTACTAGAAGTCAAGAAGATATTTGGATTGGGGTGAAGGGTTTGCCATCAAGACTTAAATGTGTAGGCATTTATGTGAGCAGGAGAAATTAGCATGGCAGCTAGCCCAAACCTGTTCTTGTCTGTCAGCACAAACACTTAAACACTGGGCAAGAAAATTGTCTTGATCTGGAAAACAGGCTTTCTTTGAAAGCAAGGACACTTTTCCAGCAAATTTAAAAAAAAATAGGCTAGATTTTTCTGAACTATAGATCATGGTTTTAAAAAAAAAAATCTTATTCCTTGGAAACACTTTCTCATTAATTTTTCTTAAGTCTGAGTCAAAATGAATTAAGTCAATTTTAAGTCCTTTTTTTAATAGTTAAAAATAATGGTACTTGGCCTTGACTTTTACTGCCATTTTGTGTGGTTTAATAGTTGACTTTTTTTTTTTTGTCCCACACACCTTTGTAAGAGATTCACAGAACAGAAAACAGACTACATCAGTAAATAAATTCTCCCTGCTAAGTTATAGATGTTGCTTATAAAAGTTAGCAGGAATAAAATCATGCAGACACAGGCAGAAGTTGATGATCCTGCAGCACAACTGAGTCTGAGGGTTTGTATTGTGCAGCTTTTTGACGTGGTCTCCTTTCTGGGGTGGGGGGACTCTCATTTGTAAGCCGAGCAGTCTTGCATGCTCTTACAACTTGGCACGTAACAAGCATTTTCACATAAAACATTGCTGAGCTACTTCGGAATATGGTGGAATTCTTTGGGAAGGTCAGGGAGGTAATTGATCATATGCTGACAGCTTGGGGCTCTGAGAAAATGGTCAGATGGAGAGCTGGGATGCAGGAAAACAAACTTTCTAAGATGGTAACTGTCACTTAGCCAAGCTATACATGTTTCAGGCTTTTTAATCTTTACTCACAACTGCAGCTTCTTAGTCTTTTTTTTGCTGTTTCTCTGAACTCTTTTCATATATTGACATTTTACTGGTCCTGATGCATGGACAGTATTCCAGGTGTGATCTTGAGCTATAGCAGTATTTCTTTGTAGAGCTCTTTTAGAAATTCTGTTGTGGCCAACGTGGCTAGTTTCAGAACTTTGATCTCTTTCATTATTCCCTGACCTTTGGGTCAAGAACTAGGTTTCTTTCAGGAACTGCTCCAAATGTTCTTTGCAGCTAGAAAAATAAGACTTCAGTGTTCATGGAAGTTAAGATGGCAATCTACTGGGACATTGCATGAATTTATAACAAAAATGTTTGAATTTCTCTACATTGTGATCCTAAGTTTCTATATCAGAGTGGATATAGAAACTGAAGTGTGGATATAGAAACTACAGAGAAACATACAGCTTTGGTGCCAAAGAGGAGGAAAGAATCTACGACTTGGTTTATGAGACCAACTTTTAGCCAATCTTGTTTACAGCTGTATTTTTTTGCATGTGCAGTCTGACAGCTTAATATTATGGTAGTTGTCAGTCTCTCTGCAGTAAGATAGAGTATTTTAACTGGCTTACTGCAATTATCAGTCCTGAGGTCATTTATACATTAATATGCTGACAGGAGGGGAGAAGAGACAGGTGTAAATGAGGCTTTTTTAATGACTTTGAAATATTAAAAAATCTGTCTAAAAAATGTATGTTAATTTTTCCAATGCTTTGTCGCAGAATATGGTCGTGGATCGGATTTTTTCTGGTATCCAGCCAACTGGGACCCCTCATTTGGGTAACTACCTTGGAGCCATTCAGAACTGGGTGAATCTTCAGGAAAAGTGCAGCTCAGTGCTCTATAGCATTATGGACATGCACTCTCTCACCATGCCCAAGGAGCCGGCTGTCCTGCGCCAGAACATCCTGGACACCACTGCTGCCATCCTTGCCTGTGGTATTGACCCAAAGAAGTGTTTCCTGTTCCGACAGTCACTGGTCAGTGCTCCTGTTATGTTAGATTTGTTTCTGATTAAGTGACTTTCCACACATGTTAATGAATGAATGCAGTGTTGCTGAGCTCCTTTATCATCTTTGTGTTGGTGGTCCTAGAAAATGTTAGCAATGTTGGATTTTAAACTTACTTGCTGTGGTTTTGAAGTGGCAGAAGCCATGATGAGAATTTAGGGATAAGTACAGTGTAAATTTCTGAAGCAGAGCTAGAAGTTCATGCAGGTTATGAGTAAAATACTGAAAAGACCTCTTAGAAGACCATTAATTTAGCTCTGTAGGTCTCAGTCACCAAAGGTTAACTCATAAATACATAAACATAGTCTGTGTAACCATAAAGGTAAGGAAAATGTGTTTCTGTGGGTTTGTATCAGCTCTTGCCACTTATTCTGCCAGCTGCACAATTGTCTCTAACAGCTGATTGACATGGTAAGTTTTGTATCAGTTCCTCCCTGCTCATCAGGGGGTTAGATCTGCTCTGGGGTATTCTTTCCCTTCTTTGCTGTAACCTCCTTTTCATATGCACCTTTTTCCATCTGGTCTGATAATTTGTATGTGGACTATTTGCTTCTCCTGACCAACCCAAGGGGTACTGGGCTTACCTTCCTACTTGGCATATGTCACTTTCGTCTATCACATGTTCTATTTTCCTGGGACACAACTTAGTTTTTTCTCAATTAACTTTCATTCTGTTACTTACTCTGCCCAACTTCTGTCATTTCCCGCAGAGACAGATGTGTCCTAGCTTCTGCTCTTGTGAAGACATCCATAAGTGGGTGTCCATCTTGCAACAGAACTGCAAAGGTGATGTGCACAGAGTCTGAATTTTATCAGTGCAAGATGAAACGGTATTGCCTTCTTCCTTTCAACATGGTTCTTTACAGGCAGAGTTTCCTGTGGTTGTTAAACTGCAAATGGCAATCATAGCTCCATATCCCTGGTGAATAATGAAATGATGAAGACAGATATACTTCCTGCTTCACTTTTCCTCTGTATTTGAAAACCAATCTAAATAGATGAGCTCAGAATTCTAGTGGAAATATGTTTAAATTAATATATCCCCTTTTTTTTCAAATCTGTTTATCATTTTAAATAAGTTACCAGCTTGGGGTTTAATTTTGCTCTACTCTTGACTTGTCAGCCTCAAAATGATGAAGTTATTAACTGGAGTAGTCTCAAGGTGAGTTACAAGCCAATGATGCAGTAAAAACCAGTCTGGAGGTGGGGTTTTTTTCTTCTTTTCCAGCAACTGAACAATTCAATTAGTTGCAACACAAAATTGGTGACTAGACACACTAGGACTCTTCAGCATAAAGGAAAGATGCTTTGCAGGTTATGGTTAGATAGGAATAAAGTGAAGGTTTATAAAACTGCAAGTGAAATGGAGAAATTGTTTTATCCACTGAAGATTGTGAACTGACAAGTATAAAAACAAGGTAACACCTGGAAGATTCAACACAAGCAAAACAGTGCTGCATTTCACAAAATCCACAATTAGGCTACAGAACCCCTTGACACAGGATATAGCACATGCTGAAATTGATATGAATTCAGAAAAGGACTCAACAAATTAATCTGAAAAATTGTTTGGGGACTGTTGCATACCTGAGGAGTCACCTCTGCAGGAAGTGCTGAATCCACAGATGGGAGAGTATCCATGCTTTTTTGTACTTACATTCTTTTTTTTTATTGGTTGCTGTCAAAGATGGATATTTGATCTGTTCCACTGTTGCTTTTCTTGTATTCCTACTAGTCTAAAAGCTAAACTACTGCTGTTCCAGGTCGTGCTAAAGCCAACACTCAGGCTTCCCTTGAGGCTGGCAGATTATCAGTGAGGGTCTCACATTGCAATCAGCCACATTGTATCTTTCACAATATGAAAATGCAGAGACTGAATCTTTGAGTCCCCAGTGAGAAAGTACCACACTCAGGAAACAATGGCTCTGTATGTGATGCTTCTACAGTACCAATACAGTCCATAACCAATGAAAACCTTAGATAGCTAGACTTGAACTTGTTCAGCTTTATCAAATGAAAATTTCCACCAAATATGATTCTGATTTACCTTATGGTGGTTAGGCTGACCTCTGTTAAATAGACTACCTTTTTACATTAATTTTTCTGTGTGTCCTTATTTGTCCAGATCTAATGGTGGTTTTTCTTCTTTAATCTAAACTATTAGATTAAATGTTTGAGCCACAATGTCTTGAACCATATTCTTGCCAATACTTATCACACATGAATCAATACAATTTTCAGAAGTGGCTGATTCTAGCATATCTTTGAAAGCTCATTGTCACTCTGCAATCAGAAGGACTATTGCAGTTGTTTGTGAGTATAGGCTGTCTCAGTACTGGTTCAGGCTGAAGTGGTTTGTCAGCTTCCCAAAACCAAGTCTGTTCAAGCTGTAAGAAGTCAGGTATAGCCAGAGATGCACTATGATCTGTTACATTAACACAGGCAGGACCAGATGTTTCTCTGGAAGCAATTAAAAGGAATATCTGCGTGTAGCTCTTGATGTGAGGAAAGGAGACAGGAACCTTGCTAATGTGATTATTGTTTTAGTATGATAATGAAATAGTACGTTATGGAATGTCATAATATCGAGATGATTGTTCCTAAAAATGAAAAAGATGGATTGCAGCTATTGCTAATCAAGGAAGTTTATTGCTTGATTTTGATTGGTAATTTCTCAGTTTTCAAAAAAAAAAGAGGAGCTGGCCTCCTTTTCAGCCACTGTAGCAGTCTCCAAGGGTGGTCTAAAAAAGCCACACTTTTATCTACAAACATTTGACTGAGGTGTAAAGCAAAGTGACCAAAACTGATTGTATACTGAAATAGATTGTCCTTCCAGAGATCAACAGGAAAGCAGTGAAAAGCCAACCACGAATAGAGAACTGGGTTAGGTATTTAGTTATGGACAAAGTAGTTTTTTTCAATACCAGATCAATCTGATAAATGAGAGATTTCTCAGTAGCTTAGCATGCTGCAATTATTGTTGCATTTTGAGTTCTGTCTTGAAAATTACCAAATCTCTGCATAATAGACATGTTTCTACGGTTACTCCTGAATAACATCTCTGTTCATTTTTTTAAAACAAACCTTGTGAAACAAAATTATTATGATCTAGGAACTTTTATTTTAATCACCAAAACCCACTACAGCTGATGACTTTTTAAGTACCCTCATTGTTTAGCAGTAAAGGCAGAATGAAATTCTTGCACTGCAAAAGTGTGCTGGTAATGGTAAGCCCCACTAAGGGAATTGCACGTGCAGTCATTAATGTACATGCTGCTGTGTCCTCTCTCTTCTTCTGGGTTACACTGGGCAAGAGTGGTCTAGAATTGCTGAAAAGGGGATTTTTTGTTGTTTATTTATTTGGTTTACTCTTTCTGTACTTTGCTGCTGGTGTTGCTTTTCTGGAATATGTTTGCCCTATGTGAAAAGATTATTGCTATTTTGTTTCTCACAAGGGATGTGCCTTTTGGTAAGGGTTTTACTTAGGCTTTCATTCAAACCTCTCATCCAGAGCTATCTGAAATACCTGCCTGCAGAGTTTTTCACTCATTTTATCATCCTTTTCAATAAAAGCAAGAGGCAAAAGGCTGAACAATATTAATCACAGATTGACTGCTGGGAAAAAGTGTGGTGAGAACAGATACCTCTTGTGCTTACACTAGATCCTGCTATGATAAGGGTACAGGTGAAGTTGACTTGGAATTCCAGAACAGATTTCAGTGACATCCTTGCCTTGCAACTAAAATTAAATAAAAATGAGAGAAATTTTGCATAGGCTAATTTTTGTTGTATAGAGGTCATATGGCCTATGTTCTTATGTATTGGGTATACAGCTAAATTACTAATAAATGGAAAGTGCTAGTTTGAAAATTAGTTTTGTATGCTTCAGAATTTATAGATTATATTTTTTACAACATGTATAAACAGTAAGTTAATGGCTGGCTGTATATTTGGTCTCCATACATTGCAGTTCAACAAATACCTCCCATGCTTATATTGCCATATACAAACTTGAACTCCAGCCTAAGCAAGCTACAAAGAACAAGTGATGATAACTGGAAAATACTTAGAAGCAAGAGGGATGATGATGAATAATTAGGGTAGTGTTTGGAACCACATTGTCTGTGAAGGGTTATAAACAAGTTTAGTAAGAGTATCTAGGAAAACAATTGTGGTATATGTTGGACAGTAGAATGGCCTCCCACTGAGAGAAGCCCTTCCATTACAGCTTGTTTAATTATATCTTCTTAAGAAGGAAGCTATAGAAGAGTGATGATTTTAGTAAGAATAAAAATAAATGCATATTTCAAAATGATGCATTTTTATTTGGAGTACAGCTGCAAGATGTATGAAACCTTCTTAGAGAAAATAATGTCAAGATATGCTCTAAGTGGCTGCTTTTGCCTACCGGGCAGAAAAGAGAAGTAACAGAATAATGACTTATGCAACATATCGTGAGAATATTAGAAGAAACAGAAAATATATTCCTTAAATTGTACCATAACTGATAAAAGCTGTAACAGTCGTCTTTCATAAAACTTGGATCTTTTATTAAAAACAAAAAGGACTGTGGGGGGTAAGTAAGGAAGACAGTACGCAATCTGCACACATGGTAAGCTTATATGGTATAACCCATTTTCTGTGATTCGTGGTGGGTACACTACATGTTTCAGTTATTACCCATAACAGTCGTGTATCTCATCTGCTTCACAGTCAAAATTATATTAAAAACTGATTTTGCTTTTATGTGGTCTCAGACCGTCCTTCCTGTCCACCTATGTGTTGTAGTAGACACATGCTAAATGTCCCAAGAGGAACTAAAATTCCATCAGCGTCGATTCAGCAGGCAGTGGTTGTTACGCTGCATGAACACTTCTCTGAGGAGTCCTTGAGTTTCTGGACAACATAACGTTCAGTTTCTGGGCGGAAAATTGCAGTTTTCATCCTTCTGGATAGGGTGATTTATTTTCTGAGTATAATCAGCTGCAGTATTCTTGCAGAGTGCAAGCAAATTGAAGCAGTAACTCTGGGAGGTGGGAATTTGCAAATTTGTCTTAGCCTTAACTCCAAAAGCCAAAATACAACAATATAAATCTGTGCACTGTTTCACTGCTGTTATTTTCCAGAAATATCCATCTGCTTTGTTTTGTGGGCAGAGTTTGAATAGATTCACGCTACTCCTTGTCCAATTTTCAGAGGGGCTGAAAAGCTTCCATTGCATCATAGCTTATAAATTCATTAAAGTACATTAATTTAGCACGGTCCATTGAAAACTTCCTGTCATAAGAGGAAGTATGTGACTGTTTAATTTAGAAAATTATTCTGCTTCTCTCATTCCTCTGTTTTCTCCCTCATAGGACTGGACTAGACATAACTAGAGCTCAGTGGGAAGAAAAGTCATGGTTCACTAGGATTTCCTTTTTTTTTTTTTCCCTTTCTGCCTGAATTTACCCTGTTCATCTCATACTATTATGTAGCTGTTATGCTTTCCTCTCTCCACCAGTCTTCTGGACACACCAAACTAATTATTCAAACAGTATTGTTGGTTAGACTAGGAGAATGTCTCTGAAAATAAGTTATTTTCATCATGAATAAAGGAGGGGAAAGGATGCTTCAGCCATATTACTGTGTTCTATCAGTGTTTAGAACCAGTAAGGCTTGATTCCAGTAGGATATTCTTGGTCAAGTTCTTCAGAAAGGAGACAGAGGTCTCATTTCTGTTAAGTTTTAGCCAAATATAAATGAGTGACTAAAATGTTCTAAAGTAAAGGTGAAAGCTGTAGATACTGACAGATTTACCAATGATAACTAGATAAACATCCCCCAATTCAATGTATTGCTTAACATGTTCTTTAAATCAGATGTTGCCTTTGTAACCATAAACTTATTCTACCCACTCCGTTATTTCTTTGAACAGGAATTCAGGATACTGTGTCAAATTCTCTGTCTATAAGAGTTACCCCTTCAGTTGCTGTGTGCTTTTAATTCAAGAGCAGTCTGGTGTTTTTGTCTTGTTTATGGCCTTTATTCTCGCTGATTGTGTAATACAGAGACACATCACTAAGTATCTTGCACATATTGCTTGCACCCTTAGGCACTAATAAAATCTTACCTCTTATTCAAGAAAAATAAATGTGAGCATCATTTGCTTTTTAAAAAGTCCTCTTGAATTTTTTTGAAGCACTAACTGGTACTTCTAGAAGAGACAAAAGTCCTAAAAAAAGGTTTACTTTCTTTTTAAATGTAGGACACTTTCCCTTCTCTATTCCAATTTATTTTAGTACACAGCTATCCAAATTACCTCCCCAGGCCTGTTTGTTTGTACTCTCCACTGTCAAAATTAAATCTTTGAAATTTACTACCCATTTAAAATGTAGCCCTTAATGAGGTTAGACTGCTGAGGGGAAGCTGTTTCCACATGATAGATATGCAGCAAATTTGCAGTGCCTTAGAGTGAAGAGCTATAGGTTGTAACTTGAGGAAGTCCATCTTGAAAATGAAAACTGCATCTTTTTTTGCAGGAAGCCACTTCAGCTGCCAATACTCAACTTTGTATTATAACTGAAAGCTGAAGGTCAGTGTTGCTGATTTGCCTGCTTTCAGACCTGCTTACAGTATTCATGCCTCTCCCACTGTTCTTGAATCTCACTGCTTGCTGTCCTCCTCAGCTATATGTCTTATCATAAAAAGTCATCAAGAATTATTTGGACTAATAGTAGCTCCTGGTTTTCCATGTATGTATCATCAGCTGTAGCCAGGGAATATCAGCGATAATTCAGTAAGGAATAGCTAGGATCAAGGACAAAATATCTGCAGTGAGAAGCCCTGAGATTGTACTTCAGCATATAATGCTCCTGAGATGATCCAAGTGTAAATTGTAATCTGAGTTTAATAACTTCAAATGGCTGCACAAGTAAGTAATTAAGAAGCTATTTGTCTTTAAAGAGGGAGGAGCAGGACACTTAGGTGAAGAAACAGGTATGTTTGTGCCTTTTAGGTAACTGCTCATTATCATTTGGAAGTGGTCATCTCTGTTAAACAAGTGTGCTTTAAAAAAATTAAAGGAATCTGGCTATGCAGATTTGGCCGTGTCAGGCCACAAGGAAGGAATGTAAGTAGCTTGCTCTGGAAATAACTCTTTGATTAGTGATTAGTAAACCAGGTTGTGGGGGATGCTTAATGCAATGGAGATTGAAGGAGGAAATATTGGTAATAGCAGAAAGATGACCATCTTGGCCCTTTGAGAAATGTTGATGGGTTCTACAGACTTGTATGAGATTAGGAAAGAAAACTGTGTTAAAATGGAGAAGAGCACAGAGCAGGAAAAAAGAGAGAGACTTGATGTATTTACAGAGAAGAGCAAATGCATGATTTGGGTTGTCTAAAAAGAGGGGATCACTACAGGGATCTAGTGAAGCTTTTTTGGAAAATTTTTAATGGGAAATAGTTGGCTTTGTAAGGGAAACAACAAATAGAGGACTTAAAAGACTGCTAGTCCCACAAATATTTTCAGCAAGGCTGCAAGAAGTATTTCCTGAGAAAATAGTGTTTGTATTGAAAACAGGCTATTATGTTTTTTTCAGAACACAAAAGTAGCTGAAGTTGACCTGAAGGATTTAATTAATGAGATAGCTGATTTTCAGAATTACCAATGATTGTGGCATTCTTGGAGTATGATTTGACGTACAGTTTGGGAACTGTCACTGGTTGTTAATTGGAGATGTAATTCTGGTTTTCCACCATTTGTAGTATTTTTATACTGAAGTATTTGTGAGAGAGGGCACTGCTGAGAAAATTACATCTTCATTGGAGAAGAGTTTATTATTATCTGTTCTCTTGTGGGAAGGTGGGTCATTCCCAAAGTACATCATAGCTCTAGAGAGTAGTTCTGTTGTCAGATTTAAAAATACAAACTAGATTGAGTTCTTCACTGGTTAAAGTATACACAGAACAGCCAGAATTAATTGGAACTCTATAATTTTATTTCCTGAAATCCTAGCTGGGTATTGGGTAACCTCCTTAAAAAAAAAAAAAAATTAGAAAAAGCAAGCAACATACCTAACAGCTCTGCTTTTTAAAATGAAAATTGTGTGAAAAGTGATGCTTCTTTGACAAATATTTTCCTTGTGAGGGCATGATAAACACTATGTGTTTAGACAATACTATGTGTTTAGACTATGTGTTAAGACAATAGGAAGCAACTGAAAATTGTTTTGCAGATTGATGCAAATATGAGATGTCTTTTCTCTGTTTCTGTTCATTTCATTCTTGAAAGCCACATAAGCTGTAATGCTCACTTTTTTTTTGCATGACACAGTCAGCAGCCATGTCACCAGAAAGGTATGGAGAATAAGCAGAGATTATGTTTTGTCACCATACAAAACCTTACTGTGCCCATTTTTTTAATATTGGGTAAAGTTTTAGACTCTACATCTCCAGAAGGAGCTAATGGATTAGTTATGATACAAAGAAGAGGAATTAATGCAACAGGGGTAGAGTAGCTGCCTTAAGAAGGGAAAATTCAGAAGTCGGGATTGCTTCAGTTTGAAGAGGAGAAGGCTGAGGCATATATGCACTCAAAGTCTACAAAATCAGAAAAACGCTAATTAAGTTGAATGTGGAATTGTTCACCAAATTGTGCAATAATAAAAGAAACAGGTGGCATTCAAAACTAGTAAACAAAGATACAGTAGTGACTAAATGAAAGTATTTCTTTACGCATCAGGTTTAATGCTCTGGAGCTTGTTGCTGCATGTGGTTGTGAAGTGTGCAGTATCAACTGGTTCAGAAAGGGATTAGACACATTCATGGAGAAACTAGATACTGACAGAACTGGACGAGGGATAATACCTTCTGATATTCCCTGGTACAGCAGTTAGGGTGGATGCTGGAGAAGTATGAGGAGAAGAAACTGTAGGAAGCAGTAGGCTCATGTGTTCGCCCTAAGTGCTACTCCTGGAAATAGACCACAAGGCTGTATTACCTTTGTTGTGATCCAGTACAGTTCTGTTTCTTGCATTCTTGTGTTTTGGTTGTTTAATGAAGACATTTGCTCAGAGTTTTAAATGGATCTGCGGCAAGAAGCTGATCGGGTTTTTCTGAGAGAATGGCTTCCCCTAGTTGTGATCCATGGATGGTGCTCAGTGAAACGAAGAGTAGGCTGAGCCTTTATTTTACTGGTGTTACATACATCATCCGGTCTTCCAGTTTCTTTGTATCCAAATTTAGCCAATCAAAGTGATGGAATACTGTAGCTAAATGAGTAACGTTTGAACTGATGCCTGGTGACCAACCAAATGCAGCAATTATCTGCCTCTCTTGCCAAGTAAAACAGTAGCTTAAACCATGCTTTAGTCTGACAAATGATTTGTGGTTTAAGCCTAGTACCTCCTGATTCACACACCAGCATACAGTCCGTTACTGCAATTTGGGTGATGAATGTTAACTCATTAGCCTCCAGTACTGAACTTTTTCCCAACTGAAATCTCTACCTTTTGGTATACTCTTATATATTTCTCCCCATTTTATCAGGCTCTTTCTTGACGGTATTCAGCACTTTAGTCTTACTTAGGAAAGGACTTCTGTCTGAAGATCAGAAATTAGCATAGCTTGGTAGGACCCAGATTGTGTATTCAACTTGACAAATGCTATTTAGATCACTTGGTCTGTTGGTAACTGATGTAATGTCAAATGCACTGATCCAGTGAAACACACGTGCAGTCGGGGCTATGAAAGCAACATCTGACAGAGCTGAATCAATGCATAGTTTTTAAAGAGAGTCCTTGTCAACACAAGTGCAACAGAGCACCGTCTCCTCTCTATCCGTGACTAGAAGAAAGAAATGAGAAACCACTTTGAACCAGATGGTGATTCCTTCTAAATGAAATAGGAGTCTTAAGCTTAGGATTTTGCATGAAGTTCCGTTTACTCTGTGTATGTTGCTGCACTTTGTCTTGTGCACAGAAGATTGCAGGTCAAATAAACATGAGGGAATTTTTTAAAAAAGCTGAATCTGTGGGAAAGGCGGAAAGAAGGGAAAGAGAATCAGCCTGAAATATTTCATATCACTAACCACTGAGCTGTTAACTGGAGGTTGGATACTTCTACACATTGGAGACCAAAATAGTCCTATGATTGATAGCTAGAACATTATGAATACTTAAAATATGACAACAAAGGAATTGTAATCAATAATGCTAGTCATTCTTACGTGTTAAACACTTTTTGCTGCCTTCTAGCTGGGTTGTTTTATCATCTTGCAAGCATGAAGCTTTGAACATCTTTGAGGCAGTTAGCATGCTCTTAAACATTCAAACCTGCCAATATTGAAAAGAGTGAATCATATAAGCAATTAAGGAGAACATAGATCACCTTTTTCTTTTGATGATTATCATATGCATAGCTAACTAACAACAGAAGAATGACAGGAAAGAAAGTACAGTGTATGCATCAGCAACACTTGCCTCTTTTACTAGTTGTAAAATGAATATTTGAAATGCAAAAGCTAAAGAGTATATGTAAAGAAGGTAAACATGGACTCATTCAACATCAGTTGTTGACACAACACATTTCTTGTCTCTGCCTCTAGATAGTCTTCCTCTTGGCAGGAGGGTGACAATCACTCTGTCTGACATCTTCTGAAACTATTAAAATTTCACTATCACCACAGTTTCCCCAGATTGTTAAATAAAGGGTTTGTTCTATGAGCTTAAGTGGGATCTTTTTTTATCTTTTTAAACCACCCTTGTAGCAAAGGATATACAGAGGCCTGATTTCCTCTTTCCCTAGCCGGTCAGTATTGGTTTTGATAGGTTTGCAGAACTAAGGGACATATTAAGCCACAATTCATGCTGTCCTGTAGTTTGACTTCAGCTATTATTCCTGTTTTGCAGACAGGTCAGGGTCACTAAGATCTCTTGGTGCATCCCAAGCCCTGACAAGCCTCACCTGGACCCTCCACCCATGCACTTGCTGTCCAGTTCACCAGAGCTCCACTTAAGCTCAGGCCCTTTGTTGTCCCCTGAACCAAATCACTCCCTGTGCTCAGCCCTATTCCTGCTGCCCTGCTTTTCTCACTGGCTCCCTGGATTGTCCTCAGATGTGAGGCAAGGGCTAGGGGCAGTCTGGCCTGAGCTGAAATGGGATTCCTGGAGTCATGGGCGGAGGGGGATGGCTGAAGGGCTCAGGTGAGGCTGGTGAGGACAATTAAGGGAAATCTGCATTTGGGACCCTGATGCAGAAGAAATAAAGCTTGGATAACTTACTGGCACTGGAAATGAGAAAGGCAAAGAGGTTTTTTAACTGTTAGTGTATCATCTAAAAATATGGAGAGACTATGGTACAGTGGCAAGCAGTTGGTTAATTTACCTGTGTGTTCAACTCTACTATTGCTAAAGCATTTTTTTTCTTATTTAGAATATGACTGGATAGGATCAAGAACCTTGCTATGCTACTTGAATGCAGAGCATTCAATCCTGGCAGTGTCCAAAATTTTCCATTAGCTTGTCACTTGACCTTACTGAAAAAATAATACACAGAAATAAGTGCATTTCTGGTCTTTGATACTATTTATCTTTATTGACTTTGAGAAAACATACATATAAATGAAGAATATTTAAATAGATTCTAACTTCATACTTTCAGGTTCCTGAGCATGCAGAACTTGCCTGGATTCTTGGGTGCTTAACTAATGTGCCACGTCTGCTACGTTTGCCCCAGTGGAAGGTATGGACAGTTTGGTAAATTGAAAAGAAATACATGGGAATTTGGTAGAATTCTTGTCCTGGAAATATCTGTTATCTATGAAGTACCAGCTGTACCTTGGTTATCCTTGCTTTAGGTTTAAGTAGTTCTGTAGCCCTGTGGTGGAGGGGTGAAAATGTCTTTCCAGGTTTGTTGCTTTGAGTGAACATCTTCCTGCTGGAAGCTACAGAATAGTGTTTTTGGCAGAGACTTGCAGAAACTGTACTAAATACAAGGTTTGTTTGGTGGTGTTAAACTGATTTTGCTAGAATGTTCAATGTTATTTTAATGCTTATTTAATAATGCAAACTACTGCAAGGTATTGCAGTGGAAACCTTGAGCCTTGCTGATTAAGGAGTTCCATAAACAGCTTTTCTTTTTCCACTATAAAGAATGCCTGCTCTGTAGATTTTGTGGAAGGGTGCTCAAAAGAAGCGTATGTTTAAAGGGAAGTATAGAAATTATAAATACTAAAAATGTGATGAGTGATATTGTATCTTGAATGTCTGCCTTTACAAGTTTTGAATGTTCATCTTCTTAATCTTGGTGCTGCCTCAGCATGTCTGCATCAACATTTAAGTGCATCTTGCACCTTAACTTACTAGTATTTTATATTGACATTTAGTAAACAGAGAAAGTGTGAGACAGGAGAGAGAAGTATCTGAAAAAGGAAAAGAAAAGCCAACAGCTTAAGAGCAGTTTGGCTTGCAGAGTTCAGAGCAGTCTTAAATACCTCCAGATGTTTTCTTTTTCCCTGTTTTTCTTCTTAATTAGATAAAACCAGTAAAACTTAAATACAGCAACCAGTGTTAATGCATGGCATAGATTAAAGCAAACCTTTTCAAACCTGAGGTTCTAAAGTTAAGCTCTTAAATCCAACTTTGACTGGATTGACTTTCCAGATCTACAGATCAGTGTTACAGGTGCTAGGCTTTGCAAATTAGGTTCCCTGAACCTTAGGCACTTAGAGATGTAGACAGAATACAAGATCTGTAGGAGAGTGTGAGAGAAATCTAAATAGATTTGGACAATCTTAATGAAATAATTAAGATTTCAAGGGGGTTATTATATTTAACTATTGGTAAAAGTAAATCATAGATACACCATTGCTAGAACAGAATTAGTGTCTGTAGCCTGACTATCTCGATTTAAATGATCCATATCTTGGAGCAGTAAAGAATTTGAATACATTAGGTGGATTTGGGGGAGCAGTGTGAACTAATGCAGAGATCCCTGGACTCTCCCTCTTTAGTTCTGGGTTCTCCTAGCTGTCACTCACTGTCCTTATGACTGTGTGTGCTCACTATGTCTTCGATCTCTTTTCTGTGAAACAGAGGTATTAATACCTTTTTGTATCTCCATTATGAAGTGTTTCAAAATTTTATTGCTGAAAATGCTATTTAAAAAGTAGGGTTTATGTATAAAGTATAAGTGTAATAACTCAGCCTGATTGTTTTGCATTTGAAATTATTTTCATGAATAAGGTTACAAACAGAAAACAAAAGGTTATGTTCTCTTCTCACTAGAATATCAGAACAGTGTAGGGAAATTCATAAATAGAGGACATAGAATGTATGTATTCATAAGGAGTGGATTTTACATGACACTCTTCTCTAGACCTACACAATAAATTACTCAATTAGTCCGAATTCTAATTAATTAAAATCACAGATTTTGATACCGTTAGCTGAAAGAGTGATTCTTCTCTGTTTTTCTTTTCAAACAGATGAAGCGTGCCAGCCAGAATAGCGAAGGAACTGTCGGTTTGTTGACTTACCCTGTGCTTCAAGCAGCAGATATTTTGCTGTACAAGTAAGAGGCAGAATGTGAGCCCATGGGCAATGTCTGTTCAACTACACTGGAATGAATGCTTTTCAGGTCAACATGCTACCTTATTAAGCAGGGGAGCTGGGTGTGATTAGATCAGAAGATTGGAAATGGACGACCGTCTCAAGTGGCTGGTTGAAATCTAGCCTGGTTAAAAAGCAACTGACAGGGCTGTGAAGAGAAAAAGCTGGTCACTTGAGAATAATTTTTAGGGAATTATAACAGATTGATGTTTAATTATACGTATTACATGTTTACCCACATACCCTTTTTTTGTTAAGTCATTATGCTTTATTTTATGCAGTGTACTGTAGAGATACTTAAACTGTCTGTGTGTACTTTAGCAGTATTAGTGCAGGAATCCGTGTATGCCAGTTTGTACTGAGGAAAGTGAGTGAGTAATTGCCTGCACCTTGTAGTACCTGGGCTAGTTCAGTTTTCTCTGTGGTGGACTGTGTGCTGCAATGGAAGTAGCCCCTAATGAGGGACTGGTGGCTCAGCATGCCTAAGCCTGTAGCCTAGCTGGTAGAATTTGCAGTGCATTGTCACGACTGGTTGCATTTCATAAGATGATTTAAACTGTCTCAGTAAGTAAATGTTAGAGACAATGCACTATGTATTAATTATTTTTATGTTCTGAGCATACGTACTTCATGGCATTGTTCTGAAGGGAAATTGTGAGTACTTATTGGGACAGAGAAGTAATGCAGAACTATGAGGATGGGGACTTTAGGACAGAGTAACCGAGATTAACCAGTCATTAATTCAGAAAAATGTATCTAGAGAAATTTCATGTTAAGTGATCGTAATAGGAGAGAACAGTACTGTTAGAAGACCAATAGGTGGTGTTTTTAATTCACCTGAATTTTAACTAGAAATGATGGGAAGCAAGCAAAAGTCAGAATGAATTTGAATATTATAATGATCTTCTTTGCAGTGAATCCCATTTGATTGATAAGTATTTAAGGGTGAAATTTAGACAGCTTTATCAGAAATCACAGGTTGTTTTGATTGAGCTCAACCATGTATGTCTCTTCCATCTCTAATAAGATCAGATGTTCTATCTTTCCTTAGTAAAGCCAGTGGTGTTTGTTGGCTACTATCTATAGTAACAGCAGGCTGTCCACACAAAGCACAAAACAAGGAAGTGAAAGAGAAACAATATCTCTTTGAAGAAATTTAACATACTATCTTTAATAAGAAATGCTTTAATGTAAACAAAATACTATAAGGAACAATAATAAGGGAAAAATGGAAACACAGGAAGGGAATAGCAGTCATGAAGAAGAATTTAGTGCTGGAGGAGGGGGAGGAACAGTACTAACTTAGATGAACCAAGGATCAAAGAGACAGGAAAATGGACAGAAGGTAAATATATGACAGAAAGGAGTAAAAATAGCACCAGAAGAGAAATATTAAAAAAAAAACCAAAACAAACCAACAAGGGAAAAAGCAAAGTATCATGCAGAGGCATTTATAGAGATAATATGTATTCTGTTTAGTGGCAAAATTTCTGAATATGGAACCATTTTGGCACATGGAAACATTTCTTTTGACCTGCTTAAAGTGTATTGATTATGGTAACTGATTTTCTTTCTGTTAGTTGTAGGGCACTGTGATTTCCTATTTACTACTGTAACTGTTTTTAGGTTGTCTTGCTGACTGGTTGGGAATAAAGGTGGACAAATTGATTCCTGGATGTCAGCCCAGTAATTCAGAATCGGAAGGAAAGAGTACCGTGTTGAACTGACATTTTCTGGGAACTTAAAAGATGCATAGTGAACTTCCTTAGTCTGGAACGTGTCCAGTATTCAGAGCTGAATACCCCATAAGCCTTGAAAGAAAAATCTGCTGGGGGATGGGGGAGTAATCAAAAGCTGGCAAGATTTCAAGTCTGCCTCATCTAAAAGAATCATACATTTTTAGCAAGTATGATTAACTGTGGGAAGGAATTACTGGGGGAAGTAATGGATTCTTCACCTCCTCATGTCCTCTGATGAAGATTGTGTTTTCCTCCAGTAGTGTATTCAAGCCATTGAGTTCAATACAGAAGATCATATTATCCCTTGAACCTAACAATTGTAATCTTCTAATAACACTTGTGACAACAGAGACACTGGCCCACATGATATTTGTACAATTGTGACCCATGAGGAAGAACTAGTCTCTTCTTTCCTCCCCTTGATACATCCTCAGTACAAACTTCTCAACAACAGTTATGCTTTCCTGAGACTTGACTTGACAAGGTGCTTGCACTTTATGTCTTGCAGATCTTTTTACTTTGTTTGCACACTATGGCACTTGCTCTTTGATCTCTAAAGAGTCAGCAGGAGATACTACAGAAACCTTTCTTTGAGCTGAGTTTAATGAGTTGGTCTTACAGTTGTCTTTGTCATATGTGTCTTCACAAAGGCTAATTTTTGCCCTTGGAGATGTGCTTCAGTCCAGCACAAAAAGCAGACTCATCCTTGAAAACGGTCAGTTTGGGATCTTGTTCCCACAGCACCTCTGTCTAGGTGGGACTGAGTGTTTGGCTCAGTCAGGCAGGCCGTCAGTCGTGGCAGATCCTGTGACAGTCTTGAGTAACGTTTCAGCAGAACCAGAGAGCTTTGCTGAGTTTCCTGTATCTGTCTTTTATTAAAAGGTCAACACATGTTCCTGTTGGAGAAGATCAAGTCCTGCACCTGGAACTAGCCCAAGATATAGCACAACATTTCAACAAGAAATATGGAGAATTCTTTCCTGTGCCCAAACCCATTTTAAGTGAGCTGATCTCAGTTATTATTTCTTTTTCCTCTTAACTGCACTTCAAGGTTCAAAATGGACTTAAATATTGTAGAAATAGTTTCAGGGACCAAGACAAGGGAGCAAACTGATGTTAAGGGAGTGAAAAATTAAAAACTGACAACAAGAGACTAGAGGCTGTGAAATTGAACTCCCAAGATAGACATAAGGCTTTAGAAATGCCTGGTAGAGGAATGTATGTGACGTCTGGTATTCTGGTCCAGGGGGCCAGATGCACTCTGCTGCTGCCAGTCAGCCTTACTCTTCAAGTATTGGACTTTTATTTAAGAGTAGGGTCTCTGTTCCATGTTGCTAGTTCAGGAGACAATGTAAGCAACAAGACAAGGGACCTCTAGCAAGCAGAGTTCTTCAGTGTCTGTGTGGTAGGTGTTTGCATTAAGCGTGCTAAACAACCTTTTGGTTTATTGGTGGAGTGCTCAAAAATTTTTAAGGGTGTTTAATATATACTTGAATATTTCAATGTGTGTCTCTTGCAGATCTTAAGGCTTGACAGTTTTGATCTTAGACTCAGGAAGACTTATAAGGCAAAACTTCTCAGCCATTTTTGAGCTATAAGGTCATAGGCCGGGGGGTGAGGAGGAGTCAGATGGCGCAAATGGCATGTTTGCTAAGAAACGTGAAGAATTGGGCAAGGAAGAAGCATTGCATCTTTGTTGTAAGTAATGTAGAGGAATGCACAGCAGAGACCTTCGGCCCCAAAAGGGCAAGGAGCTCTCACCTTAGAAAAGACAGGCGGTAATAAACCTTTCTCAATTTTCAAGCTTCAGTGACAAAAATGGTGTTAGACCTAGAGTGGAGTTTTGAGACTATTAGGTATTGCTAACTCTGCAGTTTCTATTTGAGTACTAAGCACTATAAAGAGGAGCTGAGTGTAGCCTGTGATGCAGGTGAGACTGTTTACCATAAAATAAAAAGCTCAATTTGGAAAAAAAAGAAAAATAACGTTTCACTTTGCTCACGAAAAGCATTCCTTCTGAAGTTTACAAGTTTATGCAAACTAACAAAATATGCTAGATGAATGGAGAAGTTAGGGACCTATTCAGACTCACTAGCTGTAGACAACAGAATTACCTGGACTCTTTCAAATTTACAGAAAGGAGACAGACTCTTCCAAAAGGTGGAAGCACTTTTGAACAGAACAAAGCACTTTTCTGGGGCAATCTGAATGGTACACTTAAAGAACCCTTATCCTTTCACTCAGTACATAGGCTATCTATGAGCAGTATGCAGGTAATTTAGTTGGCTGGCTTAGGTGTCTGAAAACAATTGGTGTGAGAACTCTGTATACCAGTGATACTTTATGTACTCCATTAATGATGTTTCTTGGTGAAAAACTGAAACAGTGGGGGCTGATGCTGTTAAAGGTACTTTGCAATATTCCCCTAATGCTACTGATCTATTTCATGTACATGCACATATATTAGCAGTTTGTACGATACCTACACCTTTCTTATCTGGACAGTGCTTTACTTCTAATAGAGCAGGTCAGTGTCGAGTTAGAGAATTTTAATAACTGTCTTTACTGAGATTTAGGAGAATTACCAAGAGATTTTGGGTGGAAGAGTTTCCTGAAATAAGGAGATTAACTGTTCTGGGATTCTTTTTTTTACCAGTGGGTTCAACCTGTTTCTCCACTGTTCAGAACTTTTCAGTAATGTGCAATCCATGCTCTCTAGATAACTTGTTCCCAGTGCCAATAATATAAGGGAAGAGAAAGTTTTGGGGGAAATCACCATGTTAGCCACAGAAAGTATTAGGAGTAGTCCCAGCAGAAGTTCCTGCTTAGTGAGGGTGGGAGAGATGGAGCAGGTTTCATTCAGTTTATGAGAGGAGAAAGGTGGCTTGTTAGAAGGACAGGAAGGACTAAATAGAGTGCACATGATTGTGCTCACAGATCACTTTTGAGCAAGGATAAACAGCTTCATCATATTGCTGCAAACTGTTCTTAGCAATTGACGTAAGAAACCATTGTTTTTGGGTTTTTTTTAAGGTACAACAAAGAAAATCAAATCCCTCCGACATCCAGCAGTGAAGATGTCCAAGTCAGACCCACAGAAGTTAGCTACTGTTAACATAGCAGACAGCCCTGATGAGATCGTGCTGAAATTCCGCAAAGCCGTGACTGACTTTACCTCGGAGGTGACCTACGACCCCGCCGCTCGCCCTGGTGTCTCCAATCTGGTGTCCATTCACGCTGCAGTAACGGGGCTCAGCATCCAAGAAGTGCTGCACCAAGCCACTGGTCTGGACACTGCTCACTACAAGATGGTGGTAGCAGAGTCAGTTATCCAAAAATTTGCACCTATCAGGAATGAAATCAAGAAACTCCAGCAAGACAAGTCCCATCTGATTAAGGTCTTAGAGGATGGAGCGGAGAAAGCCAAGGAACTGGCTGCCCCTATCTATCAAGAAATAAGGAGACTGGTGGGATTTCAATAGAAGCTGCTGAATAGTTGCGAGGACTTTTGTATCATGGGACCGAGATTTTGTTATTTGTAACAAAATCCTTTATTCATTATTAATCATCTTCATTTGAAACAAAAGCTTTTTTTCCTGGAAGATCCAAGTAGAACATTGAAGGTGATTTCATTAAAAAATGTTCATGAAGCCAGATATTTCCAGTGAGACCAGCATTAAGCTTGTCTGGATAGTCAAAGAGGGAGGACAAAAGCAATAACAATTCACAAAGAAATGGCGCAAAAGTAGAATATGATTTTGCCTGTAAGGGTTTTTGGATTTTTCCATTGACTGCTGCAAGAAGCTGAAGTATAGGTGAGGTGATCAGAAAACAGAAAGATTTGTAATCTTCTCAAGAACATACTTAGCTGTGTATGTGATCTTGTTACAGATGAACAGTTCATCCTGTTGGGGGTTATTCAGCTCTGGTATGGTGATTAAGCATGTTCTTGGATAATCAGAATAAAAGTAGAGATTTGCAAATAAATGCACAGGATGATGAAGAGAGAACTTACTGCTTCTCCGTATAGTATCTTCAAATTCAGTGTGAATTTTTTTTTGTATCTGTGTAGTTTATATGAAGGGACTTAGTGTGTCTCTAAAACTCACTGTGAATACTGTGCTCAATGATTTCTTTGATAGTCACTCCAAAGAATCCAGAGAGTGCACTTGAATCTCACTTCTGCCATTTGTGTCATCCTGCTGGTCAGGTCTAAGGTACTTCAGTGAGAAATGACATGTGCTTGAGCTGCTCCTATTTCACCCGCTGTTCTGTTTAGCAGGGAGCTCCAGGATTTTCAGTTCAGCATCAAGTCTAGGATTGCTTTAAAAAAGGTGTAGAGGAGAAGATGTAATCCTGAATAAAAGAAATCTTGGATTGAGAATCAGAGAACTTTCTGTAAAGTTTACAAAATTACTTTAGAAAATTGTGCCAAGGTGAGAGCCAGAATAGAGTTAAACAGATCTTTATGAACTCTTCACTACTGAGCCTCAAGAAAGTGTAGTGATGGGAGAACAGCATTAGCCTGCACTGATCTTAGGTCTCACAAGATGCACAGACTGGGACCTGTGGACCCTGACACACAGGGAATGTGTGGCAAAGGGGAATTGCCACAAGGAGACACACCGAGTTCTGAAGAGGGGTGGCAGTACATGTTAAAAGGTAATGAAAGCCTGGCTGGTCCTGTGCCAGCATACTTAACTGTATCATTACACTTCATGGTGCTGTGTTTGAAATCGCTGTACTGTAATGTAAATTGAGTTAATCCTGTGTTCTGACAGCTCATAACCGCTCTATGCCTGTGGCATTTGTCATGAAGGATTGCAGCCTTACAAGACTGAGTTAGTAAAGCATGGGAGGGGGGGCATGTTTCTACATAGTGCGGTTGGTTGGTTGGTTGGTTATTCTGGTTTTGGGTTTCTTTTTTTTAAGCAGTATTTAGTTAATTATAGTGAGCTGATTCAGAAAGAAATATTTAATTTTCCAAAACATGAAATTGAGGACTGAGCGCCCCCAGTTCTGTGCTGAGACCTGTATTTATTTGTTAGGGATCTGAAGAAGAGAACTGCCATGCAAGAACTTGATGATGACATATTTTTCTAAAATTAGTCCAGACTAGAGAAGCAGAGTGGATGGAGACTGATCAGAAACCAAGCTCAGTATAGACAAGCCTGAGGTAATGTCCTGTGGAAAGAATAAGTATATTCAGAAATTGTCCCTGGTTTTAAACAAGCTGTAGAGGATAAGGAAAGGACACAGTTATAACTGTGCATATTTACACAGTTTTACAAAACTTTTGTCAATGCTTAACAGCTGCATTAGGGAACTAAGACAAAAAACTAAGGCACACAATTACTGCTGCTTACTGATTTAGTGTGAAATGTTTGCTGTGACACTTTTTAATGTGGATTGATTTCTGCAACGGTCCCTCTCTATATTCCTTAAGAGAGGCTAACACAGTGAAGACTCTGGAAATCTTTAACAGGAGTGTATCTAGTTTCTACCCATACCTCTTTTTCACTAGCAAAGACAGAAGCATATATTCTAAAGACAAATCATAGTTTCAAGGTGTTTTCACACTTCTGATAATCAAATCACCTAATATATAGAGTGGCCATTCAACACACCTTTTTTGCAGTGAAAGGGAGATAGGAGCATTCATGGGAGGCGTTGACACTAACAGGTAATTTTGGTTTGTTACTTAAACTGTTTTGAGCAATCTTTCCAAGACTGTTAGATTATTTTTCTTTTCCAGAAAGTCATGTAGGTGAAGCAGGAAGAAAAACTTCAAAAGAGCCTTTTCTTTGGGGTAGGAGTTTAAGGAATTACATATTTAGCAGTGTTTCAATCGAATTCACTAATTTGCCTCTTTTTAATTCAGTTACATATTGGGGGTTTTCTCTTCCCTTTTTTCCTCTCTCAGTCAAAAAAATCTTAGTTGCCTGACCTATTTCCTTCAAGTAAGGAAATATACATCTTTTTTCATCTTCAGGAAAGTTAAACTTGTGTAATATTAATATGTTCACCTACTGATTGATGAGTTAGCTTTTTATTTTAGTTGCTCCTCTGGAGGAATTCTCAGAATAATGTGTTTGCCTAGGGAAAGAATCCAAATTCCGTTAACAACCGTGATGTTTAGTGTCCCCTGAGAGAAGACAACAAATGCAGATGTTTGTGGGTATCTGTTGCCTATTTCAGCTTTCTTGAGCATGTTTTTTCTACAAAGTTAACCATCTTGGCATTCAGGTTTTTTAGCTGAGCTTGAAGCAAAGGGTTGATGCCAAGCTTCTCTCTCTTCTACCTCCTTGTTTCCTCTTCAGCATGTTTTTATAAGCATCCATTCTATAGAGGGTTCTGTGGCAATGTTTGCTAAGTAGTGGAGATGAGTTAGAACAGCTGTTTAGAGAGCATTTGTTGGAAAAGAGTTGATGCTTTATATTTCATAATTATTTGTTTCACACTAACTCTAGAGGCTGGGGATTTAATGTTCGTTTGCAACAAAGTAGGTGCACTCTTGAAATGCATTTTCATCTTTGTTTTTATCGTACTCTCTAAGAGTTCTCTGTGATGTCATCTGAAGTGCGGTTGGTGGGGAGTTTCTGCAGCACACTCCTGATCCCAGCTGCAGTGCTAGCACAGACATGCCCTGTGGTATTGTGGAAGTCATTGTAAGGTGTTCTTCCAGGACAGGGTGGGAAAAAGGTCCAAATACCTTCTTCTTGGTTGAAGAAAAAAGAGTTGAAAGGTGGAGAGGTATCCTTACCCCCCGCTGTGTTGCTCTGTGAAGAAAAGGAAGCTGCGACTACGATCCGTTATTTTGAATATGTGCGGTAATTTGTGCCTTAGACTCAAAAGTTCCTCTCTTGCCATTCCTGTATGTTAGTGCATCTGAAGTACTACGAAGTGGTTGGGATCTGCAGTATCAGACATAGCATCTCCTCCTAAGGCTCACCTTCAGAGATAAAGCATCAACTCCACAGTGAATTACTTGCAGAGATCTAACTAAAACATTAATATGCTTGAGACATCTGTCTTTGTGGCTAGGGGTTCCTAGGAAGTCATCACTTACCACAAGGCACACATAGTCTGAGTTCTGTGCTCTCAGTTTAGAGCAGAGAGTTTACTGAGAGTTTTAGATTCAGGAACAATGTTTTCTTCAGCAGAGACTTCAAATGATGGTTGGCCCCGTAAATTAACTCTGGCACTGCTCCAGCATGCATCCCTGCCTCAAATAGCTGAAGTGCATGGATATTGTACATTATACTGGAATTTGATTGTAACTCTTAAAGATGTGGTTGAAGTATACTTAGTTTTCGAAAAACATGACCTGGCTTCTCAGATTCCTGAGAAGGCCTTGTGCATAATTCTGATTCAGTGTGTGCTTATCTACAAACAATTCAAGCAAAACTCCTTAGCAGGATTATGGCTGCATCCATGGAAGGTTAGGGAGTTCATAAAAACAAGCTGAAAGCCGAAGGAAGGACAGTGAAATGAGATCCGTGGAGACTGACCTGCATCTCTCAGGAATGAAATCATACTGAAATCATCATGAATTACTGAGGTATTTTGGGACCCATAGGTTATCAAAGCAAATGGTTTTTTATCCTTAGGGCCTTCTTGATCCTGACAACAGTATAGTAGTAAATACCACTGATGAGAGTGTGCTCTTTCAGTGGTCCAGCTTGGTTAGATTTATGTTCAAGACAGCAGATGGATCTTTCACCATTTTGAACTCTGCATTTGAGTTCCTGAATGCTACCTACCTGTTTGTTTATAACTGATTGACTGCTTCACAGAGAGAAATAGTCTAGCAAGCTAGCATAGGAAGTCTAGTGGAAAAGGTTTTTTGTTCAGGAAATATATTATCTGTTCTTGACAGTAAAACAAACCCTCTCTGCTGTACTGCACTGTCTAATTTCCTTTAACTTATTTGATCTGTTCATTCTTTCTGGGTAAACTTTACAGTCGCTGCAAGAAAAATTGCAATGTATTGTGTAATCAAAAGCCTTGGAAGGACCCAGACATCTCTCATATTTTCAGAAATTACTTGCCTTGTGGGACTTTACTGGTTGCATCAGTCAGTTTTGGGGAAAATGCTACAGTAAAACCATAATAATATGTGAAATTAATTAACCTGATTAAAGCTTTTGTGTTTTAGTTTGAATTTTTTTAGCTCCCTAGACTGTGAAAGAAGACTTCCATTAAACTTTGAATTCCCAACCAAGCTTTTAATCACATAGTCCTGTCCAGATGACAGCTGAAGTAATAGAAAATTCTCTTTATTGTCACAAAAGATTCTGCACTGATTCTCACTGTCTTTTCTGTTATTTTGTTGGTTGTGCTAATGGTCGTATTGTGGAAGGTTTGACAGATTATTTATTCTGACTTGTGTCAATGAGAAATTCTACCTGCAACAGTCCCACATTATTGTGCAAATGGAAGATTCACTTACCATTTCACTTGTAGACAGCCACCTTGGTGTCACAATTATTTTGTATAAAACCAAATGCCAACCTCCTGCACAGGTACAATAAACAGTTTAACATCTGGGATGATACTTTGCTACTGTGGTAAATTGCTGTCACAGAACACCATGACTGAAGATGAGATTATCCATTACATGAGTGGTCTCATACTGCCTGTGGACATAAAATTAAGCACTGAGCTTAACGTCTGTGGTGCTGTCGTGCTCTCAGCTCTCCAACATGGCTGTGAGACGGGAACAGCAAATCTGTGCCACACCAGAAGGCTCGATCAGTTCCAGATGTGCTGCATTTGCTGTATCTGCAAGATGAAATGTCAGGACAAGAGTTCCAGAATGAAAATCCTTTAAAAGTTATGAAATATTTGGGAGTAACAGCGTGCTTATAAAGCCTGGCTTACGGAGTCTGTAATAGTGTAGTTTTAGCCTCATTCATACAGCTGACATGAAAAGTCACATGGCTGAATGTGATGGTGGCATAAGGTAAGCCATCTGCTTCCTTGATACAATAATGTAAAGACAGTATGAGTCTAATTTGAAGGGTTACTGGATTAACCCTTACAGGTGGGAAATAACAGCTTATGGCAGAGCAAGGTAGTACCAGATCTCTCTTGGTGCCCTAAACCATTCTGAAACCAGATGTTCACAGTTCTGGTGGGGTCTTCAGGTTGTGCAAAGCACAGGCAAGATCCTGCGTGGACAGTGTCACTTGCTTTTCTGTCTGTGACTCTGCAATTTCTCCAGTTTCAATTGGTGTGACTTATTGTCATCCATCAATGTGAAATGATGGTCATGTGCTAATAAAATTAATGGAACTTCTGTTTGAAACACTGGATGTATGTTCTCCACTATCTTCGGTGAAAAGTTCCTTCTTGATGCCCCGGGATTTATAGAAATAAATTGCTAAGCTAAATACAGATGAAACTTACCAAAACAAGTCTACTCTGGCATTATCCATAGTTTCTTGTGTAGGTGGTTTCTGTCTTCATTCACCTTGTTTACCTTCATGCTTCCTTCCCTAAGCCACATCCCTTTCTGAGTAAAGTAAAATCTGTATGTTGGATGTTGTGAGACTGACTTTTTATTGTGACTGGAAACAGTTCATCAAATTTATTTCAAGAGTCCCTTCATGATGTTTGCTGAATGAGTAACCAAGATTTCAATAAGTGCCTCTTGAGTATTTAAGCCAAGAAAGATCTGTGAGTGGGCTGGGGTTTGCTCTGCTCACACTTACTCCTTCATGGCCTGTCTGGCAGATGTTCCTGCAGCAAAAATGTGAAAAAGAACAATTTTCTACTTGGGCTTGTAGGCCAAATGTAAACTGCAAGTGGCAGTGTGACTTTCATTATTTTTAGACAGCCCTCATTAACTTTCTCGTAGTGATGTAACTGTTTGCACACCCCCAAAGTTGAAGTTGTGTGGCTATTCAGGGGGAAAAAGCACTGGACATGAACAACTAAGCCCATTTCTAGCTCAGAGCAGTGCCTTTGCTATGCATGCACATTGGCACACGAGGAAGGAGGGCCTTGCTGCTTGGGAGAGGATTGGTGCTGCTGCCATTGAGACAACTGATCCAAACTGCAACACTCCTGCCTTATGTTCAGCAGTGTGAACCCCCTAGAAGGAAACTCGGAAGTGGATGGATTTACTGTGTGCACTGCATGAGTGCTGCAGGTTGCGTAGTGTTGGTGTGACCTGTTGGGAAAGTATGATTTTGGTATTTAATAACCACTGCCAAAACGGCCCAAGGATGTGTTGGGATTCTGAAGATCTTGAATCTCTTACGGGGAAAGGCTGAGAGAGTTCAGCCTGTGCAGACTTGAGAAGAGAGGTCTGAGAGGGGGCCTCATCAATGTCTGTAAGTATCTGAAGGGTGGATGTCAAGAGGATGGAGACAGACTCTTCTTGGTGGTGCCAAACAATACGACAAGAGGCTACAGACAGAAACTGGAACACTGGAAGTTCCACCTGAACATGAAGAAGAACGTCTTTACTGTGTGAGTGCACTGGAACAGGTTGCCGAGAAGGGCTGGGGAGTCTCCCTCACTTGAGATACTCAAGAACCACCTGGAGGCAATCCTCTGCCGTGTGCTCTGGGATGACCCTGCTTGATCAGGAAGGCTGGACCAAGTGACCCACTGTGGTCACTTCCAGCCTGACCCATTCTGTGATTCTGTGAATTCAGATGTGTTGCTGACTTACCTGTGGGTTGGTCTGGCTCCACTGAAGATGAAATGTGCTGTTGTGGGGGATTTATATCTAATGGGTGTAATTCCTACAGAGAAAGTGTTAAAATAGACTTAAGAGTTACAGTATATCTGTATAGCATAACAACAAAATTGAGGTGATTGGCATCACTGCTGTTTTAATCCACTTTGCCTACCAGCATCACATGCTGACAGGAATAGAAACTTTTTTCCTTCAAGCCAACAAAATTCTGACTCTTAAGGGCTTTGCTCTAGTTTCTGCTTGCCTTTGAGGAGATGGATTCGCTGAAATGTGAATGTTGTCTTTGTGGTTTAAGAGGATGGTTCAGTAGATGATGAGTGGTTTGTCAAGGGAGATCTCTAGGTGGCTTGAGAAGATTTAATGGATGCTGGAAGGTTTTGGGGAGGATGTTTTACCTCTCTTCAGTTAAAAAAAAAAAGTTTAAAAGTGTAATATAGCTGCAGATGGGAATTAAATAAATAGAGAATACTCCCTATCAGCTTCATTGAATGTTTTGCTACAGCATCATAGAAAACAGCAAAATGTGCATCACCAATGCCATTTTGCTATGTTGTTTTTAATCTGATTTGGGTCTTTGTTATCTGCCTTGCAGTTTTGTGTTCCTTTACTACTTCTGCAAGACGAGTTTTGCTCTTTGGTTAAGCAAAGGAAATCTAAAAACATGGTTTACTTTTTATTTCTTTGTTGTATTTGAGCAAGTTGCTTAACTGTGCTTTGCCTTAGTTTCTTCCCTATAAACGAGGCATAGGAGATACAGATATTGGGAGGCTAAACTAATATTTGCCAAGCACTTTGAACCCTCCAGTTGAAGATGCCCTCACTTGGTACTGAGTTACAGTATTTCTTCCTGAGATGCTCTTTTAGTGGTGCTTGTGGCGTAATTAAACAGTGAAAAGTGCGGGAGGGCAGACAGTTCTGTATAGAGTAATAAATAATGCATCCAGTGAAAGCATTGAAGTTGTCTGCTTTGCAGAAACCTGTAGGCTTGATTTCTACCTTGATACTCTTTGTTCTGCTGCAAAATGCCTGAAAATGTCCGGAAACAACACCCGAGTCTCTACTGCAGCTTCTTAATCTTTGTCTCCTCCTTGCACCATGAACGCAAGGGCCTCTCCAAGGATCTAATATCAAAAGAAGGATAATTCCACTACAGGGAGGAGAAAAAAATAATGACTAAATGTCCTGAATAGTAAATAGTTTGGGTTAGGTTTTGGGGGTTTTTTAGGGAGCTGGTCCCTCTGCCCTTGGCCCTTGCACTGCTGGTGAGTATCCCTAGGGTGGGACGCCCCTGCCTGCCGTGTTGCAGGCTCCCCACCTCGAAAGCAGTGCAGAAAACCAGTGTGCGCGGAAGGAGTCGCGGGAGTTCCGCAGCGGTGGGAGCGTTGCTCGGGCTCCGTGGGTGGGAAGGAGCTTCCCCTGCGCTGGGGGAGCCGCGTCCCGCGGGGTCCCGGCGGGCGGGGCGCAGTGCGCGGCGGCGGGCGC